>QLTV01002543.1:503173-516434 GCA_003457575.1 Thermophis baileyi | reverse complement strand
ACCCTTGCATGCTGCAACTGTCGTAAATACATGCCAGTTGCCAAACACCCAAACTTTGATCATAAGACTCTGGTGATATTGCGATAATTGTAAGTGCGAGGACTGGTCAGTCATAAATTACTTTTTTCAGTGCCATTGTAACTTTGAATGATTGTTAAACAAATGGTTGTAAGTCAACGACTATGTGTAGATAGGGTTGCAACATTTGCAAATGAAACATTGTCCTTGGAGGGATAAATTTATCACTTCAAGATGTGTAATAAAACGAAAAAAGAAAAAGTTCGTCATGAAAGTGCATCATCTTCATCCTCGGAATACAGCAATGCAATAATAAGTAAAATATCAGTGGACTGGCACTGCAGGTTTTTTTTTTACTGCATTAAGAGCCAGTTCAATTTAGGATAGAATATGAGTCCAGGATACTAAAGTAGCACTCACTTATTACTTCCAGCTGTAATTATTCTTTCAAGCTCTGTGAGCAAAATTCAATACTGACCCACTATCAGACTCACCAGATCCAATTACAGTGGCATGGTCTGACAGGCACATCTGAAAACACAGCAGGCAGTTTGGGGGCTACCTTTTAAATAATTGGCAGGCTGACAGCTTGAAATGGTTGGCATCTCAATTCCACAAGAATAACGTTTCTCTCATGGGAGTCACATGCAAACTCAAGTTGGCTCAAATAATTAATTGAGATGCAAATAAATAGAGAAATGGACAGCAGATGAACAGTTGAATAAGCTGTTCCTGACACAATGTAGAGTAATAATGTGTCTTAGTGAATGTCTTTGAGATAAGATCAAACTAATTTGGCTAATTAATAGTTGGGCTAAAATGAGAGCTTTACTAAGAAAGCAAGGTATGGAACAAATTGATAGATTGGTTCTATGGCAAAGTAATTGCTGCCCCGGCACCATCTCAAAAATCTGTTGACAGTGCAGAAGGAAGCTCTATTACCTAATGAACAAAATCCCAGATAAACTCAACTTTTACAGGGTTTTGAATATGGTTGGATCTCCTGCTTCTCTTTGAGCAGAGTACAATTTGAAGAGTACAATTTGCAAAGTATGCTATCAATAGGCTGATCTTACATTTGAAGGTTGCTGTTACATACTAGGACTGAAGCACATAGGCTTCAGTCAGGTCCTCCATTCCAACAGGAAGAATACTGAGTGCTGATTGGTTGAACTGTCTGACAGCTCCCTATAAAAGGGCTAACTCAGACAGGGCTTTGCTGGATTGTAAATAGTTGCCTGAATAAAGAGCTGTTGTTGTCACTACCTCTGCTGTCTGCCTCATCCATTCACCCTATTTAACACTGGCGACAAGGATGGGATCGGAAGACAGATATCAAAAGAGCTGACCAACGCAATCCAGCCAGTAAGGGCAGTAAGCATTCGGCACAAATGGCCTGCAGAAGTGCCCTGCCGAGTCACTTCAACCCAGCACGGGAACACTGGGACACTTATATGACTCGCTTTGAGTGTTTCATGCAGGCGAACGACCTCCTTCGGTTGTCCGACATCCGGAAAAGAGCTCTCTTTCTGAGCTACTGTGGAATTCGTATACTATTCGTATACTGTGGAATATGTATTCGAAACTGCCCAGGCACTAGCAGAACTGACGCCGGTCCAGACGGTCACCTCTTCAGACCATGCTGAAGATGCACTATGCGCTGAAACCCTCTAAATATGTGCGGTAGCATGAATTCAACATGAGAAACCAGAAGGAGGGGGAATCAATCAACGAATATGTTGCCGCGCTTCGGAAAGCAGCTGCCCACTGTGATTTCCGGGACTTGGACGAACTGCTCCTCGACCGAGTTATTTGCGGGGTACGTGACATAAACCTCCAACGGAGGCTACTATCCAAAATGACCCTCACGCTCCAGGTCACCCTAGATGAGGCAAGGGCATCAGAAGCATCGACCAGGTCAAGCGAGACCCTTCAGCAGCAGAGCAGCCCGGAAAGCATGTGCCAAGCTGTCACTGTTCATCGCAAGAGCTCTGCACGAGATCTCTCGCCTGACAGCGATGAGGAAGTTTGCCACCTTCGCTTCAAAAAACGAGAAGGGGCAAATGCACCAGACGACCGATTCTCGCCATGTGTCAGCTGTGGAGGGAACCACCAGTGCACCAATTGCCAATACCGGGAAGCCATCTGCCAACGATGTGACTGACGGGGCCACCTGGCACGAGTCTGCCGCGCCAAACTCCCATCGCCTCAGCCGACACGGAGGGCACCCTACAAGCGAAACTACACCAAACAGTCTCAACACGAAGCATGGCAGCCTCAGTGGAGAACTGACAGGGCTGACTCAACTGAGACCTGTCAAACAACCATCTGGCAATCAAGCATGCCACAAAGCAAGAAACTTCATGTTACCGTCCTCATCGAGGGGTCACCATGCAGTATGGAAATTGACACCGGGTCATCACTAACCATCGTGTCCTGGGCCACGCTGCAAAGAGCCATCCCGGGCATCCAGAGGCAACAGCTACGGCGCCAAGACCTATGGCTCGCCGACTACCAGGGGAACCGCATCCCTGTCGTAGGATGTGGCATGTTTCGTGTCAAATTCAAGAACTTTGATGGGCCACTCACACTGATGGTGGTCAGCAGGTCTCTTCCAAACCTACTCGGCTTGGAATGGTTTGAGGCCCTGGGCATGGGGGTAACCAGCATCAACGCCGTCAGCGACGACGCCATTGAGGACCTGTTCCGCGAGTTCAAGGATGTTTTCAGTGGCAGTCTGGGTACGTACAAGGGGACCCCTATATCGTTTAACCTAGATCCTAATGTTGCACCAATTCAACTCAAGGCCCGAAGGTCTCCTCTCGCCCTCCGGCCAAAAATTGACAAAGAATTAGACAAGCTAATTGGCCAGGGAATCCTAGAGCCCGTAGACCATGCCCATTGGGAAACCCCAATAGTGACCCCAATAAAGTCTGATGGGTCAATCCGCCTCTGCGCGGACTATAAGTGCACATTAAACAAGTCGTTGCAGCAGAGTGCCTATCCGGTTCCTGTAGTCCAGCATCTACTGCATTCCCTGGGACCAGGAAAAATCTTCGCGAAATTAGATCTTGCGCAGGCCTACCAGCAGTTGCCTGCAGATGGTACTACTGCGGAGGCCCAAACCATTGTCACACACAGGGGTGTGTTTAAATGCAAGTGGCTACAGTTTGGGGTTAGCATAGCCCCCGGACTATTCCAAAGCATTATGGACAGGCTATTGGAAGGAATACAGGGGGTCGTACCATATTTCAATGACATTTTGGTCTCAGCAAAAAATAGGGAACAACTTTTCCAATGCTTAAGAACAGTGCTTACCAGAATTAGAGACAAGGGGCTGCGATTAAAAAGAGAAAAATGCCAAATTGGGGTGCCTAGGGTCGAATTCTCAGGGTACCTGGTAGACGGCTCTGGGATCCACTCCACAAATTCCAAAATCAAAGCGATTCAGGATGTCCCTACTCCCCGGAACCAGACTGATCTACAAGCATTCCCCGGGCTCCTTAATTTCTACAGCATTTTTCTTAAACAGAAGGCGACTTTAGCCGAGCCCTTACACAAGCTGCTTGGCAAGCACACAAAATGGACCTGGGGCAGGACTGAGGCAGCTGTCTTTGCAGCAGTTAAGCGTCTACTGTCAGTGGACAGCTTCCTGGTTCAGTACAACCAGACACTTCCTCTCGTTTTGACCTGTGACGTGTCTCCCTTCGGCGTCGGAGCTGTCCTCAGCCATTGCCTGCCAAATGGAACCGAAGCCCCTATCGCTTTTTACCCTCAGACCCTGTCCTCTGCAGAATGGAACTATAGCCAGCTAGACAGGGAAGCGCTGGCTGCGGTGGCTGGGGTCAAACGGTTCCACGACTATCTATATGGGCAGCAATTTGACCTGATCATGGATCACAAGCCGCTGCTGGGACTCCTGGCTGGGGACCGCGCCACGCCTGCTTACCTTTCGCTGCGAATGACTCGTTGGGCTATTTTTCTAGCCGCTTATAGCTACCAGTTGATACATTGCCCTGGACAAACTCTGGGTCATGCTGATGCCCTCAGCAGATGCCCCTTGCCAGAACTGGTGGTCGACCCTACCCCCGAGACACCTGTCCTGCTGATTGACTGCCTGGCAGCAGGGCCGGTGACATCAAGCGAGATCGCGAGTCACTCGGCAAAGGACAAAACCATTACTCAAGTTCTGCACTGGGTGTTGAGGGGGTGGCCAAAAGGGTCTGTTGGGCCAGAGTTCAGAGCCTATGTTACCAAACAGAAGGAATTGTCTGCACTTAGAGGTTGCTTTCTATGGGGGGACCAGGTGATTGTTCCACCAAAACTGTGTGTTACAGTATTAGAGGCCTTGCATGTGGGGCATCCGGGGATTGTCCAGATGAAGGCCTTGGCCAGAAGCTATGTCTGGTGGCCTAACATGGATGGGGAAATCACTGAGTGGGTGGCAACCTGTGCTCCGTGCCAGGAATCCAGACCAGCACTCCCGGAGGTGCCTGCACACAAATGGGAAAAGCCGAAAGCACCCTGGTTCAGGGTGCACATTGATTTCGCTGGCCCCACTCACAGGCAAACATTGCTCATAGTTGTGGACGCATACTCGAAGTGGTTGGAAATAGCCCTCATGACCTCCATGACGGCAGAGGCGGTCATCAAGGTGCTACGGAGACTTTTCTCCACACACGGCCTGCCCAATGTCTTGGTTTCTGACAACGGGCCCCAATTTACGGCCATCAACTTTGAAACCTTTTTAGCCGAGCAGGGAATCAGGCATGCCCTTTGCTCGCCATTCCATCCAGCCAGCAATGGTGAAGCGGAAAGAATAGTGAGATCGGCCAAAGAAGCCCTTTCTAGGATGGGCCCAGGCGATTGGCAAACACGCATTGACAAATTTCTTCTAGTGCAGCATATCACATCTAGCGCCACCACTGGTAGAAGCCCCTCTGAGCTTCTAATGGGTCGCCGATTAAGGTCTCCCCTAGATCGGCTGCACCCGAACTACTCTGCCGAGGCCCCAGTAGATTCCCATAGCCAGCTCTGGCAATTTAGCATAGGGGATCAAGTATATGCCCACAACTATGCTGGGGGGTCCTCTCTGGTTCTGTTGTGGTCCGCCAGTGGCCTGTGCAGCTGGCGGCAGAGCCGGACAGCGAGGAGGCTGGTATTGTGATTCACCAGCGGCCTGTGCAGCTGGTACCAGAGTCGGATAGCGAGGAGGCTGGAGGCAGGGATTCAGCCAGGGCCTTCAGAACCTTCAGAGGCTGCCATGAGTGAAGAAGAAGAGGAGGAGCCTGTTCTCAATGCGCGCATGCGCAGAGCTGCCAAAAGACAGGAATGGCTCCTGAGGAGAAGGACTACTCGGGAGTAAGTCTTGGGGATAATTGGCCACTCCCATAGCCTATTTAAGTGAGGAAAACAATTGAGGAATTTGCAGGAAACAACTTCGTTCATTTCAAGCCCTTGTCTTTGAATTCAAACCTCTGTTCTGCTCCCATTTGGAAATCATCAAAGTTTCCTGCAAATCGTTCCTGGGCATTTTGCCAAACACAGCAAGGTTCGTGTGGGTTATCTGCTGTTATCTGAAAGACTCTTTGTCAGACTTGTGTTCTTTTGCTTGGACTATTGCCGACTGTTAAGGAGATTAATTAACAGCCATTGCACAGAAAAGACTGGTTTACACTTTATTTGAATTAAGGACGACTGCTAAGTAAGACAATTAGTAGCTGTTATTATTAAAACAAGGTTTGTATGGATGCTGTTTGTGCTGTGTTTCTTTGTCAGTATGCTGGGTCAGAACAGGTTCCTGCCACGGTCACAGAAATCACCGGCCCTCGCTTTTACCGCTTAGAGCTCGAGGACGGTAGGAGCTGGAGATGGCACATTGACCAACTCCAAGGCCGCCTCAGCCACTCCACTCTTAGGCTACCAGAACTAACTTCTGTGCAAACGCCTAACCAAAAAGAGCAATCACTCACTCCTAACTTAGACAACTCAACCCGACCAAGTCCGGAAGACTTACCGAAGGACGCCAATGCCAGGGGGCAAGTTCCAAGTGAACTGGTTCTCGGAACTCCAGCCATGCCCCGTGTCGAGTTCCAGACGCTTCCATTGGTCAAAGCCGGGAGCAACAGAAGCTCGACCAACCTGACCACTCACCCAGCTCCGAATGAGCTGCACAGGTCTGAAAGACTAACTAAACACCCCACCTATTTGCATGACTACATCACACATTGGGTTAACCCAACTAAGAGGGGAGGGGTATTACATACAGGGGTGCACATAGACTTCAGTCAGGTCCTCCATTCTGGCGAGAAGAATACTGAGTGCTGATTGGTTGAACTGTCTGATAGCTCCCTATAAAAGGGCTAGCTGTCAGACAGGGCTGTGCTGGATTGTAAATAGTTGCCTGAATAAAGAGCTGTTGTCACTAACTCTGCTATCTGCCTCATCCATTCACCCTACTTAACAGTTGCCTTTATTCTAACTGCAGTTTTTAGTTTTTCCTTTCCAGAGTTTATCAAGGTTCTTTTGAACATCATGTAACAAACCACTGCTTCCATTAAAAAAAAAACTTTTTAAAACTTATTTTTCCCCTCTGTCACTTATCCTCCTTCTGAGGAGTTTTCAGGGAGTTCTCCCTTTTTTCTCCTTTTCTTGCTTTATTTTAAATTCTGTAATGACAAGAGGTGAATGCTTAGGATGGGAGGGGGTCTCTGCCTTCATCTTTTGTTGGCCTCTTGCTTGATTATACGTTCTGGCCTTGGCTTTCTGGCTTCTTGTATGTCTTTGGTAGTTACTGCTGCTACTATCTATTTCCAGAGGAATACCTTTACCTGTCATTCCTGCACCTCAAACCTGTTAAATGAAGCAAGTGGGGGCCTCACAGCCACATGATCCATTAGCTAATACTGAAGAAAGAAAAAGAGAATAACTAAAGTGAAATAAATTTCCTAGTGCCATCTCTCTGGCCTTTGGATGCATGTGCCTAAGAAAATTAACTCTCCTAACTATCCCAAGGTATCATTATAATCAGACTTAAGCAGGAAAAAAGGAAAGTGAAATAATTATTTTTAAGTTTAGGTAGCCATAGAATCTGCAAAAAGAATCACAGGTGTATGAGATAAAATCTCAAACAATGCCTGAAAGGAATGTCCCGTAAAAGATTCTAAAGAAGATATCATGAGGTGTGATAAATCATCTCCTCAGAAATCCCAAGACATACTAAACATTAAACAATAAGTGGGTTTGCTGTATTGGTGAAAATGGAGGTGATATCCAGTTCTTTTTTCAACCAGAATTGGAACTGGCAACTCAGTTGATAAGCAAAGCAGCCATTAAGTGAAATCACAACTGTAGTTATGTTACTTCAGCTTTCCTTTGCTTTACAGACTTGCAAAGCTTGAACTCATATTTCTCTTGCAACAGCATCCTAGTAATATATAGTAATATACAGAGGTAACCATAATGGGTAGTGGTGGGTTTTCTGAGAAAGTTAAGTTGGGGGGATTATTTTCTCCTCATTCCTTTCTACATCGGATAACTGCCTTGAATTGGCTTTTTGAAACAGAATTACTTCCAGGGTTTTTGTTCATGTCCATTACCTCTCATGGCAGGCCATTTGCCACCCAGTCTTTGGAAACCAAAACCAAGGTTGCTTCCTTTTTCTTCTAGTGAGAAATTTAGTTTTAATTGTTGCTTTACTAGTTCATGTAAAAAGAATGTTCCTTGGATGAAAGTACAGGATGTGTTTCTTGAATTTAGCTATATTGAATAATGGACATTAACCAAAAGAAGGTAAAGAGCAAGAATAAAATAGATTGCACATGTCAGGGTTCCAAGTAACGCCCCCAACGAAAGAAGACTCCAAGGCTTGAAGTTCCTCAAAGTTCCATTTTATTAGAGATGTCATATTGGCACATCTGGGAAAATCCGAATCTGAGAGTTCCAGGTTTTCCCCACCCAAAAGAAAGTCAAAGATCCATCCTCTGCAACCACAAGTCCATCACATGGTCCAATCAATTCACTGTCCCAACTGGAGACAACCCCCAATCACTCCCATCCAGGTGCAGGCCGAATGCCCTTGACTCCCAGAGAAAGGAATGTTGTTATGGCTAATCCTCCACCATTCTGTGCAATCCCCCCTCCCATTTTCCCAGGCACTAAATGTGGCAGCCCTGAAGCTCCAACGGTAAATATGGCTTCCAGGCTGACAGCACGATTGCTGCTTTATGAAATTGGTAAGATTATTCTTGCGAAACGATAACCTAAAGAACCACAGAGCACCAGTAATGTAAATTTATTGTGACACTAGCCTAAGAGGAAAAAACAATTCATTTAAAGATAATAATAAAAGATAACCATTTCCCCTAAAACAGGGGTGTCAAACTGGATTTCTTTGAGGGCCAGATCAATTTTGTAGTTCTCCTCCGCAGGCCGGCGGGTAGGGGGCGGGGAGTGGGAGGGGAGATGGAATGGATGCCTCCTGCAGCACCCTGCTGGCCAAAATGGGCCACACGGAGGCCTCCTGAGACCCCTGCATGACCCGTTTTTGGCCTCCCTGGGCTCCAGCAGCACTCTGCCGGCCAAAACCAGGCCTCGCAGAGCCCCCTCCCCTCCTAGGCAGCCCGTTTTGGCCAGCCGAGGCACCACGGGCCGGTTCTTTGATATTTCCAGGCCGGCCCATGGGCCTTGAGTTTGACAACCCTGCCGTAAAACAAAAGCAAACAAAACAACCTATAACTTTAAATGAGTAATCACCACAATTGTAGTGGAAACATGTAATATTAAATCTAGGTAGATAATTAGGATTGTTGCTGATTACTCAGAAGAATGTATAACATTTTCTTAAAATATGAGCAAGGAAAATAGGATTTAGAAAATCTTGCTCTTTTTTCCAAAATATTGGAGCATTTCCTGTGTAATAATAAATGTGAACTTTAAAATGATGTAACTGGGATATCTACCAATCAATAAACCCTGAGGTTCTTATTCCAGTTTATTCCAGTTCTGCCCCAATTAAATACTTTAGCTTCAACATAGTAAATTATTATTAGTGGTGATAGTACTGTACAGATTTATGATTTGTTGAGTCTGTGAATAAGGATTTTAATTTACTTTATAATGCAAAGTATATAATGAAATACTTCATTATATCAAAAAATCAGCATATAAGCAGTTTAAATGAACAAGTAATATATAAAACAAATAGTAGCAGATTAATAATAAACAACATCAATCAGAAGCAAACTAAAATAAAATATTCATAAAGGAAGTTCACTTCCTTCTATCCAGGACATGGACTATAAGCGATGCTTGATCAGGATCTGCACACATCCTCTCCATGACTGGTTTTCCTGGTTACCTTCTGGGAGGAGGCTTTGTGATACCTGAAGCAGAATAACTAGATTCTGTAATACTTTTGTAACATATAGTACTGTCAGAGTATGAATATTCATGGACTGGAATAGATTAGCTAATGGGGACTGAATGGAGACATGGTAACAGGGTCAGCCAATGAATATGCATGGCAACTAAGTCAGCCAATGGAAGCTGAAACAGATCTGAGTCTGTGCTGAGAATTGAAACTGAAACAAGTCTGGACTTGTTAGTCTGCTCTGAACTCTGAACTGGAAACTGATCTCTCTACTTGTTACCACATTGGAAGAACTCTGCTACTGTTATTGTGAATTCATCTGTTATTATGTATATAAAGAGAAGTTAATGAATCCTGCTGAATCAGTTACCTGTGTGTGTGCTTTCTGGATGTGATTTTTGCAACAAATTCTGACAGGTTATGGGCCCAAAGCACACAGAAAGACTGCATAGTAATCAAGCTGAGGGACTGCCTGTGTTATAGTAAAAAAGAAACCAGGCAGAGAAGGCTTGCAGGATGGCTGCTGTTGATTTTAAGGAGAGCTCTCTGCCTCTGTTCTGGACAGAACAATTATATTATTTGGGCTGCAAAGATGGAATGCTTCCTGAAGGCTAAGGAGCTCTGGGATATTGTTGTTAATCCACCCCAGGCACCATTAGCAGCTGCAGAGCAGAGGCAGCATGATAAAGCAATGGCTAATATCATCTTAAGTTTAGAAGACGAACAATTTTTGAATGTAGCTGATTTAAAGACTGCAAAGGAGGTCTGGCTGAAGTTAAGAAGTGTGCATGTGAGTATGTCAGCATGCTATATTGTTCAATTATCAAGAAAATTATACAGAGCCCGGCTTGAACCACATGATTCTGTGGAACAGCATTTTGTACAAATGCAAACTTTGTTTGTGGAGTTGGAACAGCTTGGATTGCAGTTTCCTGAAGTTCAGAAAGTGCTGTTGGTGTTAAACAGTCTGGATGAAATGTGGGACATTGTTTCTCCAGTATTTGAATGCAAACCAGAGCAGGATGAGAACAAGCGCCATTTTAGAAAAAGCCACAAGGAGAAATTCCTGAGGTAGGGGCTCAAGGAGCAGAGAGAGAAGAGCAACGGAAAATTCCACACACTGGCTGTCTGCAGAAAAGAAAAAAGCAGCAGAAAACATCAGATTACAGCCCAGCAAAGACTTTCCAAGCAGAAAGAACAACAATAACGGAGGTGTTTCCTTTGTGGTGAAGATACACATTTAAAGAAGGATTGTTTGCAAAGGAAAAGCTGTTTGCAAGGAAGAAATTATTTGCAAAACAGAACCTATTTGCAAGGAATACAATCCACTGATGAACAAGTTGCTCTGGCAAAAGTCAGCTATTGCAATAGCAGAGACAAATGGTTGTTAGACAGTGGTGCAACTCAAACAATTGTCAATAATTCTAAATTGCTTTACAGAATGGATCCAGCTGCTGGAGATGCAGTAGCCTTGGCAAATGGCCAGAAAGCTAAAGTCATTGGAAGAGGCAGTGTGCAAATTCCATATCTGGAAAAGAGGTTTAATGATATATTATGTGTGCCTGAAATGGAGCATAATTTGCTGAGTGTCTCTACTTTAGACAAGCAAGGATTTGAGACCACATTTGCAAATGGGAGGTGTCTCATAAATAGAAATGGGAATATATGTGCACAGGGCATAAAAGAGGATAATCTTTATGTGTTGCAGCGACAAAAAGTTCAATGTGCCCAAACATTTGGAAATGAGGCACCACATGATTCATGTGTTCATCTCTTGCACAGAAAGCTTGGCCATGCCAGCTTCAGAGTTTTGCAAAAAAAATATGCAAGTTTGCAGAAGGGTTGAACTTAAAGGGATGTAAGGCATATTTGGATTGTGCAGTATGCAAAGCATCAAAGTCCAATGCATTCCCAGTAAGCAAGAGGAGCACAAGGCAGACAACAAGAGCTCTAGAGCTGGTTCATGCAGATTTGGTTGGGCCAATGCAAGCCAGTTTGGGAGGAGTAAAGTATGCTCTGGTCATTGTAGATGTCTACAGCAGGTTTGGGTTCTGCTATTTACTAAAGAGTAAAATAGAGGTGCTACAGAAATTAAAGCAANGACCAGTATGCACTGGTCATTGTTGATGACTACAGCAGGTTTGGGTTCTGCTATTTACTAAACAGTAAAACAGAGGTGCTACAGAAATTTAAGCAATGGGTAAGCTTTGTAGAAAGGAGATGTAAACAGCAGGTACGTCAACTGCAGACTGACAGAGGTTCAGAGTTTATGTCAACAAGTTTTCAACAGTGGTTGGGACAGTGAGAAATAAAACACAGACGCACAAATCCATACACAACAGCTGAGAATGGTGTACCTGAGAGATGGAAGGGAGTCTTACAAACCATGAAAGACTCACTGCTGGAGGATTCTGGTCTGAGCAGGTCATATTGGGGTGAAGCCATGTTGACTGCTAATTATTTAATTAATAGGCTTTGGAGTTTGTCTATCAATGATACTCCATATGCAGTGTTATATGGAAGGAAGCCATCTCTGGCACATTTAAGAGTTTTTGGAAGTAATGCATGGGTGCATATTCCAAAGGCAATTAGAAGAAAGGGACAACTGAAGGCTAGAATGCTCAGGCTTATGGGCTATGAGCCAGGCTCAAAGAGCTATCGCTTTAGCGATGGGAGCAAAAGAATAGTGATTTCAAGGTCTGCTAGTTTTGCAGAGCAAAATTGGAACAATATTAATGCAATTTTTTTGGAATGATCCACTTAGTGACAGTGATCCACCTAGTGATGGTAATTCACTTAGTGATGGTAACTCACTTAGTGACGGTGTCAGCGTTCAGGGAGGAGAAGCTGAACAAGATATGAAGCAAGAGAGGGTTGACACACAGGAGCAGTCAATGCCATGCAGGTCAGAGCGATGGAACAAAGGGATTCCACCTGACAGGTATTCTGCTAATAAAGTAAAGGTGTGTAATGTATGGTATGAACCAAGGAACTATAAGGAAGTATTGGCATTACCTAAAATTGAACAACTAAAGTGGAAAGAAGCCATGGATAAGGAAATGAAATCCACAGGTGAGCATAAACTGTTCACATCTATGACTTTTGCCACAGGGTAGCAAAGCTGTAGGATGTAAGTGAGTATACAAGAAGAAAGTACTACCCAATAATGAGGTCCAGTATAAGGCAAGGTTAGTGGCGCAAAGTTTTTCACAGATGAAAAATGTGCACTATGATGAGGTATTCGCACCTACAGTAAAGAGTGAAAGCATAAGTTTGCACTAGCATTGGCAGTGGCACGTGGCCATAAAATTTGGCTTTTTGACATAACCACTGCATTCCTCAATGCAGAATTAGAGGAAGAAATTTACATGGTTCAAGCACCAGGGTATGAAAGTAAAAAGCCTAACACTGTGTATAAATGTCGAACCCCAGCCTGGGGTTCGCCATACCTGGGGGGGGGTGGAGGGAACAATGCAGACAGTGAGGTGAGCAGCCAGCAGCTTTGCCGGAGGTGGTTACTTCTGGTCGTGCCACATAGCTGATCATCGGATCCTGGGCCTGGGCCTGGCAGCACTGGGACGACATCGCCAGCACGTCAGCTGGTCCAGAGGCCTCCACACACCCACATGCCAGCTGCATGGGACAGCCATCGCAGACACGCCGCAGCCACCAGAGAGGGGCGCGCCTCGCATTTCCAGTGCGAAAAGAGTCACCGGAGGGGAGACGTCCCACTGGGTGTGCCAGGCCAGCTGGAGGGCGTGGGCTGACACCAATAAAGCGCACTGGGAGGCAGATGCTGCCAGCGCTGACTTTACACCAACCCTGGACTCATTGTGTACTGAGGCTCTGGCCTGAACAAACAACTTGCCGCCT
>QLTV01002543.1:470509-491648 GCA_003457575.1 Thermophis baileyi | reverse complement strand
CTCCCATCCCCACCCCCCCGAGGCGCCGCGCCAGTCTCGTGGGGTGTGCGTGCACCCGTCTCTCGCTTGCTCTTGCTCTCCCAGCCAAAAAAGTGCCCGCCGCAAAAAGAGCGCCTCCCGGCATGCCCCCCCTTTCCCCCAGAAAGTAATGGGGGGCCTTATTTTTGGGGGGGGCTTATTTCAATGCATGTCCCGAAAAGCCCTGTTGGGCTTATTATCGGGACATGACTTATTTTTGGGGAAACACAGTAGATGTCTGGCTGATGGTAGCCCAGAGCAAGCAACAAAGTGGGCTTGCTTGGAAAACAAATCAATCACAGTCCAAATCACGGTGTTCCCTTTACTATCTGGGAGTTCCACTATGAAGTCCATGGCTATCTCCTCCCAGGGTTTGCTGGGGTTGGCCACCTGCTGCAACAGTCCAGGTGGTTTTCCTGGCCGGTGTTTTCTGGTGGCGCAGGTGGCACAGCTTTTTACGTAGTCCTCCACCTCAGTTTTCATCTTTGGCCACCAAAACTGCCGTTGCGTTAGGTGGAGGGTTTTGAGGAACCCAAAATGTCCTCCCAGCTTGGAGTCGCTGGAGCACTTCTAGTCTTAGGCTGGCAGGCACATATAGCTTAGATCCTTTCCAGGCCAAGCCTTCTCTCATTGTCAGGATTTCCTTGTTGTCGTTGAGCCAGGGGTCACTAGGCAGAGCTGCCTTTAACTTGGCGGTCCACTCGTCCTGGCTTCGCGCGCTCGGTCATCTGGCTTGGCCCCTGGTGAGGACCAGGGCTGCTAGTTCCCTCTCTGAGGCGGGAGTGCTTGCTGGCTCCTCTGGTGAGGGGGGAATGACCGAGTGGAATTCTTCTTCTCTTTGGCTGTCGTATTGTGGTTTTCTGGACAATGCATCAGCCAGTAGATTGTTCCCAGCTGGAATGTGCTTCAGTTCGAACTTGAATCGTCTGAAGTATTGTGCCCAGCGCACCTGTTTGGGTGAGAGTTTCCTGGGGGTTTTCAGGGCCTCGAGGTTTTTATGATCTGTCCATACCTCGAACGGTACCTTGTCCCCTTCTAGGAATTGTCTCCATGTAAGCAGAGCCCAACGAACAGCATATACTTCTTTCTCCCAAATGGCCCATCTCCTTTCGGTGGCTGTGAGCTTCTTCGAAACATATGCACACGGCCGGAGTTGGCCTTTCTCATCTTTCTGTAACAGCACCGCCGCCACGGCTACGTCGATGGCGTCCGACTGGATTACGAACTACCGTTCTGGGTCAGGGTGCTGCAGGATTGGTTCTTGGGCAAAGAGCCGCTTCAGCCTTTCGAATGCTTTTTGGCATTCCATCGTCCAACCAATTGGCTGGTTGGGCTTTGGCCTGGTGGTTGATGGGCCAGTCTTTATCAGTTCGGTCAGTGGCAGCGCCACCTCGGCGAATGATGGGATGAACTGCCGATAGAAGTTTGCGAAGTCCAAGAAGCTTTGTAGTTGTTTGCGAGTGCGTGGGGGCTGCCAATCAAGCACTGCTTTCACCTTTCCGGGATCCATTTCTATTCCCTCGCTGGAAATACGGTACCCCAAGTAGTCCAGGGAGGTTTTATGGAATTTGCACTTGGAAAGTTTTCATAAAGTTTGGCAGCTAGAAGTTTTTTTAAGACTTGTCGCACTGGCTTCACGTGCTCCTCTAGTGTTTCACTGAAGATGAGAATGTCATCCAAATAAACGAGCACCCCTTTGTACAGATGGGGGTGGAGGACCTCGTTGATGTATTGCATGAAGACCGCAGGGGCCCCTTGCAGTCCAAAGGGCATGACTCTGAATTGGAAACTTCCCAATGGGCAATTGAAAGCGGTCTTCCATTCATCCCCCTCCCTGATTCGTATGCGGTAGTAGGCTTCTCTCAAGTCTAGCTTGGTGACTATCTTGCCTTTGGACAAGTGGTCCAGCAAGTCCTTCATGAGAGGGAGGGGGTAGGTGTTTTGCACGCACACAGCATTAATCCCACAAAAATCAATGTACAATCTGACACACACACCCCGTCTTTCTTCTCTTTGAAGAGCACAGGGGCAGCAATCCTCGACTTTGCCGGTTGGATGAACCCTCGTTCCAAATTGGTGTCGATGTATCTTCTTAATTCTCCCAGTTCCTTTGGGGTCATTGAGTACATTTTGGGTTTTGGGAGTGTAGCCCCAGGCTCAAATTCTATCGCGCAGTCCGTCGGCTGGTGAGGGGGGAAGTAGTTGCAGTCTTCTTCACTAAACACCCCCTCTAGGTCTTGGTATTCTGCTGGCACCTGCTGGGAACTTGGGGGTGTGGTTTCAAGCACTGGGGCTGCCAGCTGGGGATGGTTTGAGTCTAGGGGTGCTGGCTCTTTCGGTCTGCTTTGCCTCCCTGGTGGGGGTGTAGGCCCGATGTGCAGGGATAGCTTCCGGTACCCATCCTCCCATTTTATGGTAGGGGTCCACTTGTCTAGCCACGCAAGCCCCAAGATGATTGCTTCAGACATCTTGGGGGCAACTATGAACTGGATAAGTTTGTGGTGGCGTCCCATTTGCAAGTCTACCAACTTGGTGAGGAGAGTGGCGGGGGCCCCCTGAATTAGCGATCCGTCCACTTGTTGGAAGCGGATCGGGTTTGCTAGGGGCCTGGTGCTGATTCCTAGCTTCTCTACCACTGCCTTGCTGATTAGACATCTTGAGGAGCCCGTGTCTATCATGGCATCTATGTCTCCCTCTTTTCCTGTCTCTGGCACCGTGATTTTTGCTTTTATGAGGAAGGGACGTACAGCTTCACTCACCATTGGGTCGTTTTTGCCATTGCCTCCCTCGTCCCATCACGGGGGTGACTCCTCTGCTGGCGATGTTTCTGCGTCATCAGGCGAGGGAGGGGGCTCCTCTGCTTGTAGGGCCAAGCGCCCCACCTCTGGCAGTTTCGTGGGCTTCTTTCTTGGCCCGAGAGGTGGCCTTGCCCTCGGTAGTGCAATGGGGTTTGGCGCCAGGCACTCCGAAGCCTGGTGGCCTGCTTGGCCACATCGATAGCATTTCACTGGCCGCGTTGATTCAGGGCGTGGGATGGCGGTTTGCCTCAGGGGAACTCGGCTTCCTGGCCGGGCGGTCTGCGGGAGGCTTTTTCCGACCTCGAATTACGTGATCCAGAGCGATGGCAGTCGCGTACCACTCTTGGATTTCAGAAGGGACCCCTCGGATCTCACATGCCTTTTTTAGTTCGGGATCCAGGGCATCTCGGAACATGTGCACTAAGAGTCGTTCGGGCCAATCTTGCATTTTCCCAGCTGCTCTTCTGAATTCCCAAACTAATTCTTTCACTGGGCGGCCCGCTTGCTTCAACTTCTGAATTTGCTCTTCAGCTTCCATGTGTTGGGCTGCATCGTGAAACCGGACCCTCATTAGTTGGACGAACTCGTTCGTGTCATCTAGTTCCGGGGCTGCTTTGTCATGGAGCTCAGACACCCACACCGCTGCCTCCCCCTCATTCATTCCCTCGGTTATCTTATCAATTAACTGTCTATCCGACCAGAATTGTGCTCCGTGCTCATCAACGTAAGCCCACACTCGGTGAAGGAAATAGGCTAGTTTCTTGGGATTCCCATTGAACGTGGCACAGAACCGGGGAGGTGGCTCCCGGGCCGGCGGACCGGCGGCTTGCACGTGCGTGGCCGGCGGAGCGACGGCTTGTTGCGGGTGCTCTCCGATTAGCCCCCCTCCCAGCTGCACCTGTTGGCCTGCTCCAAACACGCCCCCATCAGCGGAGAGGGGTCCCTGCGGTTGCAGCGGGGGTTGTGTGGCAGGACCTGGCATCGCGGGGGGCTGTTGCACCACTCCAAACCCCGGCATGAGGTTGGGCGGCGTCCATGGGCACTGCGCCCATCCCATTCCGGGGAAGAAAGCCCACCCAGGTGCGGCTTGCCACGGTGGCATGATGCCGAGGTTTGGCGGCTGGGCTGGAGTTGGCAGTCTCCACGCTCCCTGTTGCCAAGGATGCGGGCTCCCTTGGTGGGTCGCCCGTGGTTCGGGGTGAAGGGTGGTCCACGTAGGCTTCACCCCAGTGTAGAGGTCCCCTGTGGTCCCACTGGCCGCGGTGTGGAAAGAGGCTGTGTCCCCACTCAACTGGGGCCCCAGGTGCTTCCTTGGAAAGGAGAACGTGGATTGACCCAGGTTCCATCTAGTGGTCTCGGTTCCTAAGGGGGGATTTGTCCAACTTATGCTTAGGCGTCCGAACTGGTCATGGAGATCCATCAGCGATTGACTGCGAGACAGCGGCTGGGATCCCTCGCCTTCGGACCGACTGGTGAGCATGATCTTCTGTTGCCTCCACTCATGGGCCATGGCCAACCCTGCGCCCAGATGAGGCTCCCACGCTCACTTGGGGGGAGGACTCAGCCCACCAATTGCTCCTTGAGAGGTCCGCTCTGGCTGAGAGAGGGGCTCAGGGGCCAGCTGCTTGCGCCGAGCCCCCGACTGGCATTCTTTCTCTGCGGCCTCCATGGCAGCTGCAACCTCCGGGGAAGGATAGTAGTGGATGCTGATGCTTCCAATGGAGTCGTCCTCTACTTGTCCCCGTGCTGCTCGCTCCGTCTCCTCCGGTTTCTCCTCCATCTTCCCTGGGTATTCGTGCCGCCCATTGCCAGGTCGGTGCTGGGGCTCAGGACCCTGAACAGCGCCCCGAGGCTCGGGGTAGCTGGATGAGTTTTTAAGAGAGATTCGGGTTAGTGTCAGGGTTCCAAACAGCATCTAAAACTAAATCAGAGTCCAATGCAAAGTATTGCATTGTTCCAATTTATTAGTAGAGCCATGTTGGCACAGCTGTGAGAAACCCGAATCTGACGCTATGAGGGTTTCTCCACCCAGTTGAAACATCAAGCCCCTTGTTCCCACACCCACAAGTTCATCACGTTAGCCACTCGTCTTCTGCCAACGTGTCCGTTACTCCCCTCAGCTTCCGGGCAGGTGCTTGACAAAGGATGACCTTGAGAATCTAAAGGAATTTGTTATGGCTACATTTCTACATCCCTCATGCAATAGCCCCTCCCAAATTCCCACAGCAAGAATACGTTTTTAAATGCATAAAGTGTAGCAGGCCAAAGTGTCCAAATAAGATGGCTTCGGCCTGACATTCTACTCCTGCCTAGTCAGCCAGCCAATGAAAATTGGCTGGCTGACTAGGTCAGTCATTCTCTCTCACCCAACTCACCCCACAGGGTTGCTGTTATGTAGAAAAAAGGACCAGGAAGGAGTATTAGCTATGTTCAACACTTTGAATTATTTATAAAAATAATAAAAGTGAGATAAAAAAATCTAGAAGAAAAATTACAAGCTTCTTGCAGTAATTCAAAGATTGGGTTATATTTTAATAGGGCAACCTAACTCTTTATACTGTATTAAATGCTTCAAATAATGACATAAAAATGAGACAGCTATCCTGAGGTAATTATAGTGTATCCTGTGGTATGTTTATCTCCATTTTTATCATGTAATTATTTGCTTACTTTGGTTGAAATATTTGCCTGGACTATGAATTCTTTATCCATGTGGCATAGCCTTCTAATTGTTATTAGACAAGCTATGATTCTATAATTTATATGTTAATTCAGTTGGTCTTTCTTAATAATTGTGAATAAAGTATGTCTAATGTTTTGACATCATAAAACAGTGTCCATTGAAGGAGCCTATAATATAAACCAGCAAATTGCATTAAATTAATATTTAGTTTAATATAAATGATCTTTGTGTTGATTCAATTAATTTTTGAGAAATTGATTTTCATGATCTCTTAGCAGAAGATAACCATAAATTGGCATTTTCCCTTCTAGGCTTACAGTCCAGGCTGAATGTCCAATGCACTTAGAAGATTTTCCTATGGATGCTCATTCATGCCCATTGAAATTTGGCAGCTGTAAGTAAGATTACTAACAATTCAGCCCCTATATGATAAATATATTATATTTTTTCACATAGACTTGCAAAGAATAAAAGTGTGGTAGATTCTGAATTAGAGCCTATTAAGGTTAGGAGTGATTCTTGGGAAATAATAAACATGGAAGAAAAGGAAAGAAATAAAAGTACCCGTGTTTCCCCGAAAATAAGACCCTGTCTTATATTTTTTTGAACCTTGAAATAAGCACTTGGCCTTATTGCCATGCACTCAAAAGCCCGATTGGACTTATTATCAGGGGATGTCTTATTTTGGGAGAAACAGGGTATACAAAATGAAAATAGAGCGATTACAAGAAAGGAAAGTAAAAATCCTATTTGGAAAAATAATCTAATTTTGTAATACAATGAATGTAAAGTTTAAGGAAAGATGATTTTAATGCTGCTAATAGTAGAGTGAAAAGAATTTTGCTGTAGTGGCACAAATATGTGTGACATTTCCTAGTGGAAATGCTTGATGGAATGATGACATGAAGGAGGCTGTGGATGAGAAAAATGCTGCAAAAATGAGGATGTGGGGCGAGTCAGCATATTGCTAATAAGCCACAAACATTTTCTGGCTTGAGACCAGCTAAGCAAACATTTGTTAGTTTGGCCAATGGGCAACTATCTGCTGTTAAAGGGGAAGGTAAAGTCTATGTACCTGAGATAGGAGAAACATTAGACAATGTCTTATATGCTCCTAAATTAGATCATAATCTGGTGAGTATTTCCAGCTTAGATAGTCAAGGGTATGAAATACTGTTCGCTGGAGGACAATACTCCATAAGGAAGGGTGGGAGAATTCGTGCACGAGGAGTTAAGCAGGAGTTAAGACAGGAGAATGGTTGTGCGCTAACACTTATGAACACTCAAACACATGACAACTGTGTACATTTATGGCACATTTATGGAGATTGGGGCATGCGAGTTGCAAAGTACTGCAGAAGATGCCAGCCGTAGCTGAGGGGCGTAAGCCAAAGCTAAAGCCAAAGCAGTGCAAGATGTACTTAGAGTACGCTGTTTATAAGGAGGCAAAATCCAGGGTGTATCCTGTGAGTAGGAAAAACTCATGGCAAACAGAGTTATACCTTGGAGACCTGAAAGGTGTAATAAAGGTATACCTCCTGAGCGGGTCACTGCAAGTGGGGTTAGCGTAGGTAGTATTTGTAATGAACCCAGTAAGTACCAAGAGATAGGATAGGATAGGATAGGATAGGATAGGATAGGATAGGATAGGATAGGATAGGATAGGATAGGATAGAATAGAATAGAATAGAATAGAATAGAATAGAATAGAATAGAATAGAATAGAATAGAATAGAATTCTTTATTGGCCAAGTGTGATTGGACACACAAGGAATTTGTCTTTGGTGCATATGCTCTCAGTGTACATAAAAAAACAAGATGAACCCGTAAGTACCAAGAGATATGGTCATGGTCATTGCCTAAGGAAAACAAGATAAATGGAGGAAGTTAAAGAGAATGTCAGGCAGACAGAGAAACCAGACTGAGCTGGATAGAGAAACTGAAGGTATTCAACCAAGAGATGGTAAGCAGGATGTAATGGAAAATAATAAGACTGTCAGATCCCTATCGTGATACTGCCATTTCTGTAGGGATGGGGGGGGGCTGGATCATTTATTCACTTATTACCCTCTTCCTGTTTCCTACATATCCTGTAATCTTTTAGTTTATAACTCTAGCTCTGACACCTATCTGCCCTATGCTTTGATTTACCTTTGGGTAATGTGTAAGGGGGGAGGGCCATCTGTTTTGTCTCAGTTCTGAAGCCTTCTGAAAGAAGCGCCTGGGAACAGTCCCTTATCTCCTTCCCAGGATGACCGTCTTCACAACATCTTCACACCTCATTCAACATCAGACTGAGGGGAGGGGTTTCTAACTCCTTTATCCTAACAGAATTGCCTAAGGGAACCTTAGAGCCTGCTTTGCTTTTGTCTTGCAACCACTCCCTTTTAATAAAAGGTTCCTTTTGAAATGCTGCTGTGTCAAGAGTCCGTACTTTCTTGATTGGGGAGTAGAGGCAGGACTCTACATAAAGCAGGCTCTGCAAAAGTGGTCAACCCAGAGAAGCAAACTCGCTTTACCAAGGGGACCCTGCACACAATGTCCGAGCAAAGCGGGAGAGGGAGAATGCTGGGGTGAAACCTCCACCACCACCCAGCCAGAAGCCAGATCTTTCTGCCCCATCGAAGTTGACTTGGAGGCCCCCACGAAGCCCAGATGGTCGATCGCAGTGGGGAAGAAAGATAACTGGGACGGAGGAACCCAAGGAGTCACCCTCACCCGGGACAGTCGACAACCAGGCTGGAAACGCAAGCTGGAAGCCCTGTTCGACCAGGAAGAGCAGATCGAAGAACTGGGTGGAGATGACCGCCTCAAGAGAAACGTTATGCGGTTCGTGATGAAAGCTCTTGAAAACCTCAGAACCAGGGGGGAATTAGCTCGACACCAGAGAGGGGGCGAGGCAGCAGCAGCAACAGCCAACGAGCCGGAACCACCGCTCCGGATTCAGCAGCAGCAGCAGGTCAAGCAGACACAGCAGGGGGGGGAAGCAGCCATCCAGGTGAACCCACCCCGTACAGCACCAGCCCTTGCAATTGTTCCTGGCCAGGCCAGAATGCCACAACTGGAGAGGAAGACCCCCCGGGAATGAAATATGATGGCAACCCGCAGCAACGGGTTTTTCCTGGCAGATGTCCTCACATACATTTAGGAGTATAGGAGGAATTTCCAGACCCAGGGGCTCGGGTCCGAGTCATCAACTTGGCCCTGGAAGGGACAGCTGCCCATTGGATGGTGACCCTCCACAACACAGATGCCCCTGAACTGCGGAACTTCGACCGATTCATGGTGGCTCTCGGCCACCAATTTGAAGATCCCTTGGCAGATCACAAAGCTCGCGATCACATCAGAACCGTGAAACAGGGGCACCAGCCAATAGCTGAATACACTGAAGAGTTCCGAGACCTCGCCTGCAGAGTGGACTGGCCAGAAGACATCCTAGTAGCTGGTTCAAAGACGGCCTGAATGAAGACTTCTACCATACCTGCCTGGCTCGAGAGGCCGCAGACCGCCTGCACGACTGGTACATACTGACCAAAGAAGTGGAGATTGACATGGCCAGATACCAGTACCGAGGGGGGAAGAGCCTGGAAGAGATCCCCACCCCAGGGGAAGCAAGAGCCATTCAAGCCGCAAACCCCCCTGGCACCGAGATCATCTGCCTGCTTCAAATGCGGGAAGGAGGGGCACCGTGCAGCTGAGTGTCATTCAAAAACTCCCTCGAAAGCCAGAACGCCTGTCCAAAGGAAAGCCCATGAAAACAACCCCCCGAGGAAAAGACACCGCACTGAGAAGTGGAAAGGCCGTGGAGTTTCACCCCCTCACAAAATCGGGGGAAGGAACTCCAGCATCACCTGGAGAGGAATCGGGCCCATCCAAGAGTGACCCTGAAGGCAACCCGCTGGTAAGTGAACCAGTTGAGCCACTCACCCTGCCTCTAAAACTATTCGTCCCCAGTGGGGGTGGGAGAGTGAAAATCTCAGCCCTCTTGGATTCAGGGTGCACCCGGTGTTTGATTAGCCCAACCCTGGTGGGAAAATTGGGCATACACTTGTGGAAGCTAAGAAACCCCATCACATTCTGCCAGTTAGATGGGTCAGTCGCAGGGGGGGAACTGCCCATTCTTGCCACAGAACCCCTGGACATAGCAATGGGGACTCATCATGAGAGACTCACATTTATTGTGGCACCCGGAATGGAATGGCCACTAGTCCTGGAACTCACCTGGCTAAGGAAATGGAACCCCAGAGTAAACTGGCAGCAGGGAACCCTAAGGTTCCAATGGGAAGTGACCAGACCAGATGGCCGAAGGGAGGAACTGGGAGGAAATCCAAACAAAGAAACAGCTGTGGCCGGGAGAGCCACGCCAACGCAGGGCATTCCCAGGGAATATAAGGATTTAGCTGAAGTGTTCAGCGAAGAGGGTTCCGACGAGCTGCCTCCCCACCGTCCCACAGACTGTGCTATTGAGATCCTCCCAGGTGCTAAACTACCAAAACCCAAGATGTATAGCATGTCCCCCAGAGAACTCAAGGAATTGAGGATCTTCATAGATAAGTACCTGGCTAGGGGATTCATCGAACCAACACGACTAAAAATCGCTGCCCTAGTGTTATTCTGAGAAAAGAAAGATTTATGCGTGGACTATAGAAATCTGAACACTAAGAGTAGAGAACGTGTACCCCCCCCTCATGAAGGACATGTTAGTCCACCTATCCAAGGGGAAAATCTTTTCAAAACTGGACCTAAGAGAGGCTTACTACCGAATCAGGATTAGGGAAGGGGACGAATGGAAAACGGCTTTTAACACCCCCTTGGGGTGTTACCAATTCAAAGTGCTTCCATTTGGACTGCAAGGGGCTCCCGCTGTGTTCATGCAACTCATAAACGAGGTGCTCCATGAGCACCTATACAAAGGGGTTCTGGTGTAGATGACATTTTAATATACACCGAAACAAAAACTGAGCACGTAAAACTTGTCCGGGCAGTCCTAAACAAGTTCCGCGCCACTAAGCTTTATGCAAAACTGTCTAAATGTGAGTTCCACAAGGATAAAATAGACTACCTGGCATACTGGATATCCCACAAGGGCGTGGAGATGGACCCAGGGAAAGTACAAGCGGTGATTGACTGGGCTTCTCCCCGCATGCGCAAGCAACTGCAGAGTTTCCTGGGGTTTGCAAATTTCTATCGACAATTTATCCCAGCTTTCGTGCAAATTGCACTCCCCATCACTAATCTTTTGAAAACAAAAGGGGGAGACAAGCCAAAGCCGAAGCAACCCTTAAACTGGACTATGGAATGCCAGGGGGCATTTGAGAAATTGAAACAATTATTCTCAGTTGAGCCAATCTTAAAGCACCCAGACCCAGAATAGCAATAGCACATAGACTTATATACCACTTCATAGTGCTTTACAGCCCTCTCTAAGCGGTTTACAGAGTCAGCATATTGCCCCCAACAATCTGGGTCCTCATTTTACTGACCTCGGAAGGATGGAAGGCTGAGTCAACCTTGAGCCTGGTGAGATTCGATCTGCCAAACTGCTGGCAGCCGGTGATCAGCAGAAGTAGCCTGCAGTACTGCACTCTAACCACTGCGCCACCGCGGCTCAGAAAAACCTTTCATCATGCAGGCATCTGCCAGCAATATGGCTGTCGGGGCAGTCCTACTCCAAAAAAACGAACAGGACCAACTACAACCCTGCGCGTATACCTCTAAAAAACTAAACAGACACTGAACAGAGATGGGCTATCTGAGATAAAGAGGCATATGCAGTGTGATGGGCTCTCCTTACCTGGAGACATTTCCTAGAGGGGAACAAAATCCCCTTTGAAGTGTGGACTGATCATAAGAATCTGGAGGCTCTTAAAACCCTGTGGAAACTCTCCCGAAAAGAAGTGCACTGGGCTCAATATTTTAAACATTTCGACTTCAGCCTCAAATATTTTCCTGGGGGAAAAAATTTTCTAGCAGATGTGCTGTCCAGAAAACCACAGTATAATAGTGAAAAGCCTGAGGTGATCAAACCCCTGCTCCCAGCCTCCTAGCTGGCGGCCAAGGTGATAACCAGGGTGCAAGCTAAAAAAGACCCCCTAGCAGACAATGCCACCCTTCAGGCGTTCAAACAAGCCCTACTAAACGATGAATGGTTCCAAGCCCATAAAAATACCTATTTACTTAGAGATGACTTGGCTTGGTTGGGGGTTAAATTATACGTTCCAACTAGCCAGAGGCTGCCTCTCATGAAAGTATGCCATGATTCCAAACTGGCTGGCCACTTCGGCTTCATGAAAACCTTGCACCTTATTAAAAGACAGTTCTGGTGGCCATCCCTCAAGAAGGACATAGAAAGCTACGTTGCCAGTTGCCCTGTCTGCGCAGCAGCAAAAAGGAGGCAGGGAAAAAAACCCAGGACTCTTACAAACTGTAGCCAAGCCTTCAGCACCATGGAGAGAGATCTCTATGGATTTTATTGTAGAGCTGCCCGAAAGTGGGGGGGACACTGTCATTTGGGTCGTAACGGACCTGTTTTCCAAGCAGGTCCATTTTATCCCCTGCCAAAAAATCCACATTGCCAGGGCACTTGCAAAAATGTTCCTACAACATATTTATCATTTGCATGGGGCCCCACAAAGGATAATATCTGATCAGGGGGTTCAGTTCACTTCAAAGTTCTGGAAAGCTTTTTTGGGCCTTCTAGGTACTGGACAAGGCCTGAGTTCAAGTCATCATCCTGCTACTAATGGCAGATTGGAGAGGGCTAACAGCGTTCTAGAGCAATATTTGAGATGTTTTATTAATTATTAACAAGATAATTGGACTGACCTCCTGCCCTTTGCAGAGGTTGCATACAATAACTCTGTGCATTCTAGCACTGGATTCACCCCATTCCGAGTTGCAACAGGCCAGGATTTCACCCCAATGCCAGAGCTCCCAGTAGAGGAGCCAACCATACCCTCCCTTAAAGAGTGGATACAACAACTGCAAAATACCTGGCCTGTAGTAAGATTGGCTCTGAGCAAGGCTAGGGCCATTTTTAAAGCTCAGGCTGACAAAAAAAAGAACGGAGTCAAAACCTTTTAAAATAGGGGAAAGGCCTACTTATCCACCAAGTTCCTACAGTCCTTGCAACCCTCCAAAAAGTTGGGACCTAAGTTCATAGGACCTTTCCCTATAACTAGGATCATTAACCCAGTGACATTGGAATTACTCCTCCCCAAAACACTTAGGCAAGTCCACCCAGTGTTTCACTGCAGCCTGCTGAAGCCAGAAATTATCTTGCCCCTAAGGCCACCTGCAGACATTCCTCCAGCCCCTATCATGATTGAGGGGGAACAACACTTTGAGATTAAGGAAATTCTAGACTCTCACACCCACCACGGCTCCACACAATATCTAGTAGCCTGGAAGTAGTAGTAATCCCCTCCCAGAATGAGTGGGTAGCTAAAAAACATGTTAGGGGCCCCGCATTACTGAAAAAGTTCCACTCGCAGTACCCTAACAAGCCCAAATAACTCACGATGTTGTTTCTCTTGTATAGGTGGACCCCTCATTTTTCTAGCATGTCAGATCCCTATCGTGATACTGTCATTTCTGTGGGGAGGGGGGCCTGGATCATTTATTCACTCATTACCCTCTTCCTGTTTTCTACATATCCTGTAATCCCTTAGTTTATGACACCCTATGCTTTGAGCTCTGTGCTTTGATTTACCTTTGGGGGAATGTGTCAGGGGGGAAGGCCATCTGTTTTGCCTCAGTTCTGAAGCCTCCTGAAAGAAGTGCCTGGGAACCGTCCCTTATCTCTTTCCCAGGACGGCCGTTTCTACATCTTTGCACCTGTGGATTGGCTCATTCAACATCGGACTGAGGGGAGGGCTTTCTAACTCCTTTATGCTAACCAAATTGCCTAAGGGGACCTTAGAGCCTGCTTTGCTTTTGTCTTGCAATCACTCCCTTTCAATAAAAGGTTCCTTTTGAAATGCTGCTGTGTCAAGAGTCCATACTTTCTTGATTGGGGAGTAGAGGCAGGACCTTACAGAGACAGAGTGTACAGAGTCATTAGAAAATGAAATTAGGAGCAGTTTCAGCAGCAGTAGTAGTAATGGTACTAGTAGTGTTTGTAGCAGTGAGAGTAGAAATGAAGCAGGAGGCAAGGACATACTAGAGATAGAAGGCATCATGAATATGTTAAAGCATTCAGCTGTTCAGCTTTAAAGGGGAGGAGTGTCAGGGAAATACTTTAAGAGCTGACCAGCTGCTACAATGATATAAGGCAGGGAATGAGTCAACAAGGTTTTTGGGCTGATACGACTTTAAGAGGCTGTATATAGAGAGAAAGGCCCTGTGAGTGTTACCTCTCTCTGTGTGTGCTTCCGTGCTATAGTTGATGATTGATTGCCTGACTTTGCCTAGTACGAGTATGTATACAGTATATTCCTTGTATATAAACCACTATTTGAAAGACAACCTCTGTTTACTGTATTTTGCTCCTGGGTTGTCTCAAAATAGCCATACTGTGTGCACTCTGACATAGTCCTCGAGTTACAATGATAAATGGGACTGGAAGTTCTGTCATTAAGCAATGTGGTCATTAGCTGAAATATCACATGACTCGATCATTTGTTGATGGTAATCCCAAGATTCCCCATTGCTATCATTAACTGAATCCTACCAGGTGGGCCTAGCCACATCCAAGCCTCTTTGGAGATGGCACAAGAAGACTCAGGAAGAAGGCTTGGCACAGCCAAGGGCCAGCAACGGGAGGAAAATAGCTAAGATCAGCTGGGTGCAGCAGGGTCTGCAAAGTGCAGGGTAGTGGGAGCTCTGCACAGTGGTGCTAGGGTGGCTGGCTATAATGTGGAGCTGGAGACAGCATTCAGCAGCAATAGCGGTGCTGGGGCTGAAGTAGATGCCTGGGTGAAATGAGACTGCTAAAGACCCCAGACATCTGCCTAGTGTCACTGCCTACGATTACAAGGCTGTGCAGGGCAGCCAAAAGGGCATAGATGTGGAGCAGATATGTGGGGGGGGGGGGCGGAGTGAGGTGAAGCACCCCTATGGATGCTTAGTATGTGCAGGCAGGCTGCCAAGTGCCTGAATTTTGATCATATGAATACGAGGGCATTATTACAGCCATAACTTCAGGGACTGGGCATCAGTACTATTCATTTAATGCTGCTGTAATTTTGAACAGTCACTGAACAAATGGTTTTAATTTCAGGACTACTTGTATTATATTCAGAGTGTTAATGTTTGAACATATTAGTGTCTTGTATCACAGAACAAATTATGATCATCACAAACTTTCTAGCAAGCTTCTTTCCTATAGGCACTGTATTTAATTGATAGCTTTAAATTGTTATTGATATTTTAAGAGTTTGACAGAGTTTCTTACCAATAGTAAGATAAGTATAACTATCTACCTGTTGCAACATGGAACAGAATGTTCTAAGATATTGGAGAATATGTGTATATAAAATTATATTCATCTAAACAAACTTAAGTTTCTTTCCATGTTAAAATTAATTTTCTTAGTTGGTATAATCAGTGAACAGAGTTGCAAGTAAAAATCTGTATAAAATAATTGTACAGTTGTACGTAATTATAAAATAATTAAGTACAACTCTAAGGGTACAACAAATCTGAGGCCTAGAAGGTTGCTTCCTGGGAACATGGCTAACTGAACACACGCCCAGGGAGAGATCTCTGAAAATTTTTTCCCTGGGGTATAGCTCTTCTGCCTTCTAACTGAAGGGACTGGCATCCCATCAGTTTTTATGTTGAAGAACTTCCCCTCAGAACCCTTCAATACAGCTGCATGCCAAAAGCTAGGAGGGGAGGGGCTACAATGTGTTTGGGGTTAAATTCACCTTTCAAATGGACAGTAAGCTATGCCTTTCTCTTCTTAATTACCTTCAACGACTATTAATCTTTTTTTAAGTCAACTTAAAAAGAGGCTCTTTTTAAGGCTCATATATTCTTCCCAGAAGGCCAAGGTGATCATAAATGGAGATACAACTAGATTTTTCCAGATAAGGAAAGGTGTCCGGCAGGGATGTCCACGGTCACCCCTACTTTTTATTTTGAAGATGGAGATATTATTGAATACAATTAGAATGAATTCAAATATTAAAGGAACCAAAATTTAAAAAGAGGAGTATAAAATTCAGGCTTTTGCTGACGACCTAGTATTCTTTTTGGAAGACCCACAAGAGTCAGGACCAATATTAATGAGGGAAATAGAAAAATTCGGNNNAAGATTAATAAGGGAAATAGAAAAATTCGGTGAAGTGGCAGGTTTTAAGATAAACAAACAAAAAACTAAGCTATTAACTAAAAATATGACACAGAACCAAGGGGAAAAATTAGAAGAAGAATTGGGACTACAAATTGTAAAAAAAATTAAATATTTAGGTGTTAATTTGACAAATAGATGTTCCTCAATAAAAGATAATAATTATACGAATTTGGTACAACAAATAAAAATTGATTTTGAAAGGTGGGGGAAACTGCAACTACCCATACTAGGTCGTATAGCAATCACGAAAATGAATATTTTACCCAAATTATTATATCTTTTCCAAATTATACCTATAAAGTTAGACAAATTTTTTTTTATCGATTTGAATAAGATTACTTCAAAATTTATATGGTAAGGAAAGAAATCAAGAATCAAATTAATTGACCTACAAGATAGTAGAAGTAGAGGTGGCTTCGGACTCCCTGACTGGAGACTTTACTATAAGGCAGCACTGGAGACTTTACTATAAGGCAGTCTGGACCAGAGATTGGGTTAATTTAAATAATAAACGGATTTTGACATTGGAAGGTCACGATTTGCATAAGGGATGGCACGCATTCCTATGGGATACAGACAACAAACAGCAAAAATATTTTCACTGGCATATAATCAGAGACTCATTGATCAAAAATTGCCAGGAAATAAAGAAAAAACACTATATGAAAATTCCAAATTGGGTATCCACTATGGAAGCGTTGATAAAGCCAAATATGATTGATATAAGCAAAATGATTAAATATAAAGATATTTTGGACAAAAAAGGGAAACTAAAAAGCAGGGAAGATCTGGAGAAACAGGGTATAACTATTGATTGGTGGCCCTATTTCCAAATTCAATCTCGATACAAAAAAGATAATGAAGAATATGAAATCGAAACAGAAACAGAAACTAAACAATTAGACAAGCTTTTGACGGGCCCAGAGGATAAAATTATTTCTAAATTTTACAATTACCTGTTACAATTCGAAAGAGCTGAAGACGTAGTTAAAGGATCAATGATAGCATGGACAAAAAATATAGGGCATGACATACACTTGGCTGACTGGGAACAAATTTGGAATAGAAGCTACAAATTAACAAAATCGGCATCCTACAAAGAAAATCATTACAAAATTTTCTACCGTTGGTATTTGGCCCCAGCAAGATTAGCGAAAATATACCCAAATTTAAATTCGAGTTGTTGGAAATGTAAAAAAGAACAGGGCACCTTCTTTCACATGTGGTGGTTATGTCCCGAAGCGAGGAACTATTGGTTAAAAATACACAATTGGTTGCAACAAATAACAGGTACAACAATAGAATTTACTCCGGAACTTTTTCTACTTGGAATATTCAAAAATCAATATAGAAAAAACATCAAATACTTGACCTTACACATTACAACAGCTGCAAGACTTGTGTTTGCACATTGTTGGAAGAACCGTCACCCACCTATTGAAAGCTTAATAATTAAGAAGATTTATGATTGCGCAGAAATGGACAAATTAACTATAGAACTAAGAGGACAAAAAGACTCAGAATACTATGAAATATGGGAAAACTGGTATCAATGGATTGAAGATAGAAAACAAAAAAAAAAGGGAAAATGAAATAAAGACACAGAATATTGTAAATATTGTAAATATTGTATTGTACAAATAGGAAATTAATGTAAATAAGTAGATGTAGAATTGTTTAAGGATTTATTGTAATTCTTGGAAAAAAATTGAAAATTAATAAAGAAATTTTTTTAAAAAAAGAGGCTCTTTCTAGCTACAGCGTGCTATACCTTTTTGAAGACTTGCACCATTTTAGGGATCTCTTTTTGTCTCAAAGAACAAGGAAGAAAGCCAAATAAGGAAGTGTGGTGAGGAAAAAAAACTGATGGAGAAAGATAAAGATTGAACACTGATTTTAGTTTACTATTGTAGTAACTGGTAGCTTGATCTTCCTAGCTGTGGATGGCTAAAATCCAGTGGTGAAATCCAAATTTTTTTACTACCGGTTCTGTGGGCGTGGCTTGGTGAGTGTGGTGTGGCTTGGTGGGTATGGCTTGGTGGGCGTGGCAGGGGAAGGATACTGCAAAATCTCCATTCCCACCCCACTCCAGGGGAAGGATACTGCAAAATCCCCATTCCTCTCCACTTTGGGGGAAGGATATTGCAAAATCTCCATTCCCACCCCACTCTGGGGCCAGCCAGAGGTGGTATTTGCCGGTTCTCCGAACTACTCAAAATTTCCACTACCGGTTCTCCAGAACCTGTCAGAACCTGCTGGATTTCACCCCTGCTAAAATCTTCTGATTCTGATTAAAAGAGGAAGCCAAGATGGTGGAGCAAAGTATTAGAGATATATTTGAATGGTCTCTAAATAAAATACGCCAATTTGTTGACCAACTGTTCTCTGATGATAAAAAAATCCTCTCAAATTACTTCTGAGATGCAAACATGTGGAGAATGTTACCAAACTGCCGGGGTAACTTCACAAGTAGCTGAAAATGTAGAGGAGTTATCGCAGTTTTGGAAGAACCTGATATTAACTTTCACTACTATGGTTCAAATGTAAACCTCTCAACGCAACTGAAAGAAGAGCGTTGAGAAAAAAGACAAATTTGGGACTTTTTCTTTAAGGACATTAACAAAGTTGAGGATTTCATTATAAAAAGAAAGGACTACAAGTTTTTGATACTTCCAGAGAAGAAAAAGATTTTACTCCATGAAGATAAGCTGGAAGGAGTGACTTAAACTTAATGAGTTAACTGGAATCAGGATGCATTTTTCTCTGCTTGATATGTGCAACTGAAAGAAAGGTTTAACCCAAAATTTGAAAATGTATTTTTTTTTACATATATATAATGCTTAAGTAATTTTTAAAGTAGGCAAAGATATTGAAAATGTATTTGAGAGTACCTGTATTAAGAGAAAGTTAAAGAAAATGATGTACCAGTTTAAAGAAAAACTCTGTATGTTAAAAAGGATGTTTATAAAAGAAAAAAAATATTCTTTAAGGGTAGTTTGGAGGGAGGGATCTAAACACAATACTGAAGTTTAAAGCTTGTATGTTAAGAAGTCAAAGAAAAAGATGTATTAGAAAGTTTTGATTTAAAAAAAGTGGTGTTGTTTTTTAAAGTTTAATACTTTGAAGGGAAAAAAAAGGGTGGAAAAAAGGTTTTTTCCCTTTCCTTTCAGTAAGGTCAAAGAATTTGAAAGAATACAATAAATTTTGTAAATAAAAATGGTGACAGTTCACAAAGATTACTAGATGCAAATAGAAATACATATTATTTCTATAGCAAGGAAGATAAAGCAGGAATGGTTAAATTGATTATTTTATTCAAAGAGGAAAATATGTTCTTATTTGGATATCACTTCTGGATTTTGTGCTTTGACCTTGGTTTTGTTAATTAGAAAGATTTGGTGTTATAGGAATGGCTAGTTATATATCAATGTGTAAAAGCAAAAAGTTGAGGTTGGGGTGTGTTTATCTTGTACTGTGTTAAGAAGAGTTGGAAGTCAATGCCCCCTTTTTCTTTCTTTTTTTCTCTTTCCCCTTGTATCTCACACCCCTTTTTCCCGCTCCCTTTCCTTCCCTTAATTTCCTATTTTTTCTTCTCTTCTTTGCATTTTATATAATAAAATAAAAATGATAAATGGTAAAAATCTGAGGCCTAGAAGGTCAAAACGTCCTAAAATGCAATCCTGTTTTATGTTAATCTGAAAAATAACTCTCATTTAATGTAATTGTCCATTCTTCTAAACAATCTTGTTGACGATTGTACTGTCAGTTGGTAGTTTTGCTGATTTAGAGTTCACATGGGTGGGCCAAATATATTGACATACATGTCTCTAGCTTTATGTCCGATCACAAGGAAAACTTAAAACTACATATTTGTACCTTGAAAAAGGATGAACACTTAGACAGTACAAATATGTAATTTTTATGTTTGCCACTCACTCTTACTGAAATAGATTTTAAGCAGCTAACAATAGGTGAGAACCAAAATGCGGTATTATACAAAAATAAACTGTAACAAGGTAAGATAATGCTTTTTTTAATTTTTCAATTGCATAAGAGAAACCAATTCATTGGGTAACATGAGCATATGCTGATAAACAGAGGTTTTGGAAATAAAGCGCTTCATTTACCACAAAAGAAACATACATATTTTAGTCAGGTAGTAACAAGTAGAGATGTTAAATTATCTAGTTTGTTCGGATACCTAAATTGTGAAGATACACAGGTGAAGATTTAAACTTGAATGTAGCTTTTGATAAATCATTATTTTATTGCAGATAGAAAAGCCAGTAATAGTGAAGAAAACATCTACTGCAAATTGTAATATTCAGCCCACATATTTATAACAGATTGAACATTCAAATGAGATATTTGCTTTTTCCCAATTATGCATTGTAACAGATTGATAAATCTTGTTTTTTGGTGGGAAAAGCAAGCAGCATCTCTGCATGGTTATTGTAACAAGCCAATCTAGTCTCACCAACTTTTCTTCTGACCTTGTCAATTTCTAGCTCTCATTTCAGCTGAGGAAGTGTGGTTGACCAGTAAATGAGAATATATTTTCAAAGTAGTTGTGCATTCCAAATGGTAGCTTAAAAAATCTTCTTGGTATACTTTTTTCTTGTTCTTTGTGCTCTGAAGCTTTGCCCTCTTGGGCAGCAGCATCTGGAAGAAACTGCAATGACATCAAAATGATGACAATATGCATGCAGTTACACAATTATTTAGATGAAAGTCACAGCATTTGCATCATGATGTAATGGCAGACATTGCATCATTTGCTCCCCCTTGTCTCCCTTCCTCTCCCTTGCATGAACACCTATGCTTTCTGGAATATTTTAAAGTTACCACACACCTCAGCCAGAAAACAAAATTTGTGCCAACAAACAACTGTCTGTGTTTTCTGGCTTTAATGGGCTTGCTTGAGGGAGCTCATGAAGAGGCAATGAAGATTCCAGATATTCCTAAAACAAAATCTCTAGGGTGGGGGGGGATACCAAAGTGAAATAGAGGAATTGGATTATTTTGCTGAGTGAATAAATCCATGGTCAAATGCCCCCAAAATGAGTATCAGCAGAAGTTCAAAGGAATTTGTGGAAAAATATGCTGATATTATAATTGATCGGGATCTTTCTTTGGATTGAAAGACAAAGACTCTAGGGATCTTAGTTTTGTGTCTTATTATTATTCACAATAATTGAAATTTCTCTGTTTAATATCTAGGGAATTCTCTGTTTTTTGTTTGAATAGGATAGGATAGGATAGGATAGGATAGGATAGGATAGGATAGGATAGGATAGGATAGGATAGAATAGAATAGAATAGAATAGAATAGAATAGAATAGA
>QLTV01002543.1:446059-456583 GCA_003457575.1 Thermophis baileyi | reverse complement strand
TGGCCAACCATAAAAAAAAAGAAAAGAAAACAAAGAGAAGGAAGGAGAAAGAGAAAGAAGAAAGAGAACGAACGAGAGAAAGAAAGAAAGAAAGAAAGAAAGCAAGAAAAAAAGAAAGAAAGAAAGGAAGAAAGAAAGAAAGAAAGAAAGAAAGAAAGAAAGAAAGAAAGAAAGAAAGAAAGAAAGAAAGAAAGAAGAAAAACTTATGACCACAATTGAGCCCAAAATTTTGGTTGCTAAGCAAGAGCGTTGTTAAGTGAGTTTCACCACATTTTACAAGTTGGCCACACCCACCCGGTCACCTGACCACCAAGCCATGCCCACCTGAAGGGGGTGGGGGGCACTGAGGATGAGTTTGTAGCACCAAGGGGGCGGTGGACTGAAAAAGTTTGGGAACCACTGTGCTAGTGTTTTCTGTGATTGAATGTACATCATTAAAATCAGTATTAATGTTGTGGTCATACTTTTTTGCTATTAGTTTAGATAACCAAAGCATTTCTTTTAGACTTGTTTCCATTTCTCATGAAAGGAAAGCATACTGGCAACCAAATTCTTCACACATTACATATAATCTACTTGCCTTCTTTTCCCCATATAATCCCCTTGCCTTCTTTCTCCAACACATGAACACTTAAGTATGTCCTTTTACAATCTGTTCTCTTTTTCTTCAGTATCTTCTTCAAACATCTTTTTCTCCACTGCTCTGGTACTGCCTTGTGAGCATTTTACTATCCGGGTCTTTCCTTTCTCCTATACTGGGATCTACTTTTTCTATACCTACGTATGAAATGAAATATATGTCAGTAGAAGTAGGCTTTGGATGGTTATTGTAGCTGCACTTTACTTACAGTAGTATTAAAAACACTTTTTCACTATATTCAGTTTCTGTCAGTTTTGGAGTTTTGGTGGCAAATGTTATAATGGAGATTCAGAAATTAGAAGAAACATAGGAGAGATTCAACCTAGAAATAAGGATAAATTTTCTGACAGTGAGAACAATCAACCAATGGAACAGCTTGCCTTTGGAAGTTGTCGGAGTTTCATCACTGGAAGCTTTCAAGAAGAGACTGTACTGCCATATGTCAGAAATGGTGTAGGGTCTCCTGCTTTGGCAGGGTTTTTTTGTAGACTTCAGCTCGGCATTCAATAGCATCATTCCAGATATTCTTCTTGCTAAACTGACTCAGCTAGCTGTGCCTGACCACACTTGTAAATGGATCATAAGCTTTCTAACAGATAGGAAGCAGCAGGGGAAGCTAGGCAAAATTATATCAGATATCTGTACAATTAGCATAGATGCCCCCCAGGGCTGTGTGCTCTCTCCATTACTCTTTTCTCTCTATACTAACAACTGCATCTCAAAAGATCCCTTTGTTAAAGTATTGAAGTTTGCAGATGATACAACATGTCAGTGTATAAAGAATTTATGAACTGAAATAGCCATGGCAACGATCCAGCCAATGGGAACTGTTTTTTGACTGAGACACAGGATTTGCTGTGAGAGCCATGTAAGCCAGCTTTAGTCTGGGTGTGGCTTAGCTATTCTGTGTTCAGAGTTCGTTCTTCTCTCTACCATGTTGCAAGAGATGCATGGGTATTGTTTATATCATGTTTTTGTATTTTGTAGAAGTTTTTTCTATATTATGAATCCTGCTCAATTCTTTGAATATGTGCTGGGTGATTCTCAAATAAAACTAACAGGTTATAGGCCGAGATCCCAACCAGCCAGCCCATGCACACAGTCAAACTGAAGAAAAAGGATTGAGGCTCAACACAGAACTGTAATCAAGCTGAGAGACTGCCTGTGTTATAAACAAAAGGAAACAAGGCAGAGGAGGCTTGCAGGATGGCAGTTGATTTCAAGGATATCTCTCTGCCTCGATTGGGACAGAAGAATTATCTTATTTGGGCTGCAAAAATGGAATGCTTCCTGAAGGCTAAGGAGCTCTGGGATATCATCATTAATTCACCCCAGGGGCCATTAGCAGCTGCAGATCAACGGCGGCATGATAAGGCACTGGCTTACATCATTTTAAGTTTGGAAGTTGAACAATTCTTAAATGTAGCTGATTTGAAAACTACAAAGGAGGTTTGGCTGAAATTGAAAAGTGTGCATGTGAGTGCGTCAGCATTCAATGTTGTGCAATTATCAAGACAATTGAACAGAGTCCGGCTGCTGCCACAAGAGAGCATAGAAAAGCATCTGCTGCACATGCAGACACTGTTTGTTGAATTAGAACAGTGTGGAATGCAGATTCCTGAATCTCAGAAAGTGCTGTTGGTATTAATAGTCTTGATGAAATGTGGGACATCGTTTCAGCCATTTTTGAATGTAAACCAGAACAGGAATTATGTATGGAAGCCCTTAAAGCCTGTTTGATTTCTGAAGAACAAAAACGCCATTTTAGAAGAAACCACGAGGAGACATTCCTGAGGTGGGGGTCCAAGGAGCACAGAGAGCAAAGCAACAGACTGGATGTCTGCAGAGAACAGAGCAACAGAAGAGATCGGATTACATCCCAGCAAAGAATTCCCAAGAAGAAAAAACAGGAAAAACAGAGATGTTTTATCTGTGGAGATAAAACTCATTTAAAGAAAGACTGTTTACAAGGAAGAAAACAAACAAATGGACAAGCTGCTGTTGCAAAACTTAGCTATTGTAATAGCAGAGACAAATGGTTAATAGATGGGGCTAGTCAACCAATTGCTAATAATTCTAAGTTGTTTTTCAGAATGGATCCAGCTGGAGGAGATGCAGTAGCCTTAGCAAATCACCAGAAGGCTAAAGTCATAGGAAAAGGCAGTGTACTTATTCCATGTCTGGAGGAAAAGTTTACTAATATATTATGTGTGCCTGAAATGGAGCATAATTTACTGAGTGTCTCCAGTCTAGACAAACAAGGGTTTGAGATCACATTTGTAGATGAGAGATGTCTCATAAAAAGAAATGAGAGTGTATGTGCACAGGGCATAAAACAGGATAATCTTTATGTGTTGCAGGGACAAAAGATTCAATGTGCCCAAACATTTGGAAATGTGGCACAACATGATTCACGCATTCATCTCTTGCACAGAAAGCTTGGACATGCCAGCTTCAGAGTGTTGCACAAGATGCAACAGTTTGGAGAAGGATTAACCTTGAAAGGGTGTAAGACATACTTAGACTGTGCAGTATGTGAATCATCGAAGTCCAAGGCGTTCCCAGTAAGCAAGAATAGCACAAGGCAGACAACAAGAGCTCTAGAGCTGGTACATGCATATTTGGTTGGGCCAATGCAAGCCAGTTTGGGAGGAGCAAGGTGTGTGCTGGTCATTGTAGATGACTACAGCAGGTTTGGGTTCTGCTATTTGCTAAAGAGTAAAATAGATGTGCTACAGAAATTCAAGCAATGGGTAAACTTTGTAGCAAGAAGATATAGACAACAGGTATGCTAGCTGCAAACTGACAGAGGTTCCGAATTCATGTCAGCAAGTTTTCAACAGTGGTTGGGGCAGTTAGGAATAAGACATATACGCACTAATCCGTATACACAGCAGCTGAGAATGGCATAGTTGAAAGATGGAATGGAGTCTTACAATCAATGAAAGACTCATTGCTCAAGGATTCTGGTCTGAGCAGGTCGTATTGGGGTGAAGCCATGTTGACTGCTAATTATTTGATCAATAGGCTGTGGAGTTCCTCTATTAATGCTACTCCATATGCTGTGGGAGAAAGCCATCTCTGGCACATTTAAGGGTGTTTGGAAGTAATACATGGGTGCATATTCCAAAGACAATCAGGAGAAAAGGACAACCAAAAGCTAGAAAACTCAGGTTTATAGGCTATGAGCCTGGCTCAAAGAGCTATTGTTTTAGTGATGGGAGCAGAAGGATAGTAATTTCCAGGTCTGCTAGCTTTGCAGAGCAAAACTGGGGCAGAATTGATGCCAATTTTAGGGATGATCCAATTTGTGATGGTGACTCATTTAGTGATGGTGTCAGCGTTCAGGGAGGAGAAGCTGAAAAAGGACAAGAAAAAGAGTCAGGAGAAGATGACTCTGATATGAAACAAGAGAGGGTTGAAACACAAGAGCAGTCAATGCCACGCAGGTCAGAGCGATGGAACAAAGGGATTCCACCTGACAGGTATTCTGCTAGTAAAGTAAAGGTGTGTAATGTGTGGTATGAGCCAAGAAACTATCAGGAAGTATTGGCACTACCCAAAGTCGAGCAAGTGAAGTGGAAAGAAGCCATGGACAAAGAAAGGAAATCCGTGAATGAACATAAAGTGTTCACATCTATGACTTTGTCACAAGCTTACAGAGCTGTAGGATGTAAATGGGTATATAAAAATAAAGTATTACCCAACAATGAAGTCCAATATAAGGCAAGATTAGTGGCACAAGGTTTTTTACAAAAGAAAAATGTGCACTATGATGAGGTGTTTGCACCAATGGTAAAAAGTGAAACTATAAGGTTGGCACTAGCATTGGCAGCGGCACGTGGCCATAAAATTTGGCATTTTGATATAACCACAGCATTCCTCAATGCAGAATTAGAGGAAGAAATTTACATGGTTCAAGCACCAGGGTATGAAAGTAAAAAGCGACACTGAACTGAACAAGGCCATTTATGGGCTGAAGCAGTCAGCCAGAAATTGGAACATCTGTTTAGATATGGCATTGAAGGGTCTTGGGTTCAAGAGTTGCAAGGCTGATGGTTGCATATATACTGCAAGGTTACACGGTGGGGTTTGTCAATTATTAGCATTTGTGGATGATCTTTGCTTCATTGCAAAAGATCTGATACAGGTGAAGGAATTTGCTAATCAGTTGGAGAAAAAGTTTGAATTGAAAAATTTGGGTGAAATACAAAACTATCTTGGTGTAGAGAGACAAAAAACTGAGAAAGGTGGTTACGCTCTCAATCAAAGAAGGAAAATTGAACAGCTGTTGGAGAGATACAACATGAGGGATTGTAATTCTGCTCTGACACCTATGAGCATAGATTTTCACAACAATTTGGGTGAGGACAAAAGTGAAGCCTGTGATCAAGAGATGTATCAGTCAGCAATAGGGAGCTTTTTATATCTATCACAGTGGCCCAGACCAGACATAGCTTGTGCAGTAAGCATCTTAAGTCGCTTTACTGCTGCACCAACACATTTGCATTGGATGGGTGTAAAAAGAATTCTCAGGTATTTGAAGGGAACTGTGAATTTAGGTCTTCAAATACAGGTCTCTGAAGATTTAAAGTTAAAATGTTATGTTGACAGTGATTATGCCAATGATGTGCAAACCAGAAAACCCAATTCTGGGATTGAGGTATTATTTGGAGGGCCTTTAATTGGATGGAAGTCCAGAAAACAAACTACTGTAGCCATTTTTACTGCGGAGGCAGAATTTATTGCTATATATGAACTTTGTTCAGAAGTAACTTGGTACGTACAGCTGTTGAAGGATTTAAACATAGAAGTTAATGAAGCTGTAACAGTGTTTGAAGATAATGCTGCTTGCATAAAAATGGCAACAGGTGACAGTGAAAAATAGAAGCAAGCATGTGGACATTAAGTATTGTAATGTCAGAGAAGCTATCAAAAGTAAACTAATTCGCTTGCTTCACTGTTCCTCAGAAGACAATCTAGCGGATGTAATGACCAAGCCATTGGATGGAGTGCACCATGGGAAGAATATTAAATTATTTGGTTTTATGTCTATTCCAGTCATAAATGGAGGAGTGTCAGTGTATAAAGAATTTATGAATTGGAATAGCCATGGCAACGATCCAGCCAATGGGAACTGTTTTTTGACTGAGACACAGGATTTGCTATGAGAGCCATGTGGGCCGGCTTTAATCTGGGTGTGGCTTAGCTATTCTGTGTTCAGAGTTCGTTCTTCTCTCTACCACGTTGCAAGGGTATTGTTTGTATTATGTTTTTGTATTTTGTAGATAAAGAAGTTTTTTCTATATTATGAATCCTGCTCAAGTCTTTGAATATGTGCTGAGTGATTCATAAATAAAACAAACACAACAGGAAGTTGAACAACTGACCCTATGGTGCAGCCATAACAACCTTGAACTGAACACAGTCAAAACTGTAGAGATGATAGTAGATTTTTGAAGAAGTCCTCCTATTCTACCACCTCTTACAATACTAGACAACACAGTCTCAACAGTAGAGACCTTCAGGTTTCTAGGTTCTATAATATCTCAGGACTTAAAATGGACACCTAACATAAAAAACATTATCAAAAAAGCACAACAAAGAATGTTCTTCCTGCACCAACTCAGAAAGCTCAGACTGCCCAAGAAGCTGCTGATACAATTCTACAAAGGAATTATTGAGTCTGTCATTTAAACCTCTATAACTGTCTGGTTTGGCATAGCAACCAAACAAGACAGACTGTCAGCCTCCATGATGCTTGCTTGCTATCGGCTGCCATAGAAATGGGGGAGTGGGGAGATTAGGTATTTGGGTGGGGAAGCAAGCTGGTGGAGATGTCTCGTTGTGTGACCAAGAAGGGAGGAAAAGGGAGGTATGTTCTCATCGTCTACTGCGCAGCTGAATGGACTTGTTTATAGCCAGTTAAGGTCAACCATCCCGGCATACCAGATGGATGGCACCACCTGAAGATGCTCCCCACATGACAGCATGGGGGCTAGGGATTGGACATTCAAGCCAGGGTCCTTGGGGGGAGGGATTTGGGAATGCTTTCAATATGTAATTTTTGCGCCTTTAGCCTCAGATCTTGCTTTTCTTTTCTTGCTATCAGTTCATACTCAGTAAAAGTACCTTTCTCTATAAACATGGAGTTGGGGTTTTCCTTTCTTGGGTTTTGAATGGAGGCACGCCTGACATTAAGCAAGATCTGCTTTATCAGCCAACCCGGAGAGTAACTCTACCGCGGGGGCTGAGTAAACAATGTCTAACCAAGGCAGTGACCAAGAGGACATGGGAGCTGCTGGGTCGACTCCCCCTTAGTCCCGCCATGGCTGGGACTAGTCGGAGTGGATGTCTGAATTGCAGATTGAGGAAAAGCCGGTCCAAGCCAAATAGTCGTTGGGCGTAGGACGGATGGAGGTTCCGGAGGAGATTCCCCCCGGAGTAACTGCTGCCAGATGCCAGCGTGGAGAGGCTGCCTGGCAGGAAGCCGACAAAGAAGACCTCCTGCTGACTCAGGCCCTGCATCTCCTGAAAGAAGCTCTCAAGAATCGGACAGCACGTGAAAGGTATGCCTTACCTGCGCATGAGGAGGTCGAGGAAACAAGGAGGGGAGCCGATGCCCCTGCAAACCCAGAAGAAATTCCTAGATCTCGGTCAGAGCCAGTGCAGGCTGCAGGAATTCAAGCGGTGGCTGCAGCCCAGGCCCCCCTGGTTGGGGGGGGTAGTCCCCCAGAGGTGCCGAATTCCAAACATTCCTCAGCTAGCAGTAAAATACCGAGGAGATCCCAAGGCTTTGGGATTTTTCCTAGCCCAAGTGTGGAATGATATGCAGGAGTATGGGGAGGATTTTGCTTCAGAAGAAGCAAGGGTGAGGTGTGTCACCATGGCCCTGGAGGGGACCGCTGCTGAGTGGATGGTTGCCCTTCATAATGAGGATTTTCCCCCTGCTGCAGGATTACGACCGGTTTACGACGGCTCTCCGAGTACATTTCGATGACCCCTTAGCTGAACGAAAGGCTAGAACCAGGATGAAAACTCTAAACCAGGGGCGGAGTTCGGTGGCTGAATACACCCAGGAATTCCGTGAGCTGGTTTGCCACATGCGGGGGTGGTCCCAAGAGGCCCTGTTGGAATGTTACCAGGATGGCCTCAATGAGGATGTCTACCAAGGCTGCTGTTCCCGAGGAGCCCCCGAGACCTTCAGCGCTGGTATGTGCTGGCCGCCGATGTGGAAATTGACTTGGCCAGAGATCGGTACTGGGGGGGGCCACAGCTGGAACAAGCCTTCCCCTTCTGCCCCGAAAGAGGCCCCTAGAGCTGCCAAAGGGGGGCAAACAGCCAAGCCCAGGTCAACAGCATGCTTCAGATGTGGAAAGGAGGGGCACTGAGCAGCTGATTGCTTCACCAAACCTGGCTCCAAACTGACCTCAGCTGGAGGAAAGAGAGCCGAGAAGCCACCAGCAAAGAACCGCGAGATGGCTCTGAAAGGTGTGGAAATCGTAGAGTTCGCTCCTCCAAGCCTGGGGGAGTTGGGAACTCCAACCACCCCAGGGGACAGTGAAACTGACTCCAAAGATGACCCCTTGGTAAGTCAGCACATGGGCCCCATGACCATTCCAGTGGAGTTAAGGGTGCCCTCATCTGGGGCCCAGGGGAAGATGCTAGCCCTTTTGGACTCTGGGTGCACCAGGTGCGAAATCAGCCCAGAGGTGGTGGAAAAAATGGGACTGAGACTGAGGACAATGAAAGTGCTCATTGCCTTTTGCCAGTTGGATGGGTCAGTAGCTGGGGGGGGCAGCCCACTTTGTGACAGAACTGGTTGAGATGTGGATGGGGGACTACCGAGAGACTTTGAGTTTTATTGTAGCCCCTGGAATGTAATGGCCCCTCTTCCTCGGTACAATTAGAGCTACCCAAAACCCTTAGGAGGATCCACCCTGTGTTTCACATTAGTTTACTAAAACCCGAACATACCTCCTCACTTCGACCAGACCAACCCCCCCCACCTGTTCCCTTACTCATTGAAGGGGAACAGCATTTCGAGGTCAAAGAGATCCTCGATTCTAGAAAACATAGGGGAAAAGTACAGTATTTGGTGTACACTTCCCTTCCTCTCAATCTGAATGGGTGAACGAGCAAGATGTCAGAGCCCCGAAGCTGTTACAGTTGTTCCATTCCAAATACCCTGATAAGCCTTGAGATTAATAATGTCAATGTTTTTACATTTTTGGGTTGTATCTACCTTGTCCATGTTGTGTTATGTTCTTTTTCCTCAGGACTAACATCTCTACTGCAGGGGGGGCAAATGTCAGCCTCCATGATGCTTGCTTGCTATCAGCTGCCATAGAAACGGGGGGGGGAGAGATTAGGTATTTGGGTGGGGAAGCAAGCTGGTGGAGATGTCTCGTTGTGTGACCAAGAAGGGAGGAAAAGGGAGGGATGCTCTCATCGTCTACTGCGCAGCTGAATGGACTTGTTTATAGCCAGTCAAGGTCAACCGTCCTGGCATACCCGATGGATGGCACCACCTGAAGATGCTCCCCACATGACACCATGGGGGCTGGGGATTGGACATTCAGCCAGGGTCCTTGGGGGGAGGGATTTGGGAATGCTTTCAATATGTCATTTTCGCGCCTTTAGCTTCAGATCTTGCTTTCCTCTTGTTGCTATCAGTTCATACTCAGTAAAAGTACCTTTCTCTATAAACATGAAGTTGAGGTTTTCCTTTCTTGAGTTTTGAATGGAGGCATGCCTGACAGAGACACAGACTTTAATGGATAGTTAGGACTGCAGAAAAAATAATTGCAACCAGCCTGCCTTCCATTGAGGACCTGTATACTTCATTAGCCAGAAAGAGAGCTATGAAAATATTTTCACATCCTGGACATAAACTTTAAACTTCTTCCTTCAAGACGCCATGTTGCTTGTATCTTTCAATTATATTGTTTTCATTTGTTTCCTAGTACGATTTGATAGCTTATTAGTAACCTTGACTATCACTAAGTGTTGTATCTTTTTATTCTTGATGAATGTATTGTATTCTCCTTATGTACACTGAGAGCATATACATCTAAGACAAATTCCTTGTGTGTCCAATCACACTTTGCCAATAAAGAATTCTATTCTATTGCACGCCAAAACAACCAGACACAAAAACAGTTTCTACACCCATGCTATCATTCTGCTAAACCATTAATTCTCACAACACTGTCTTATGCCTTGGGATGTCAAACCACTTAGTAGGGCTGTATTACTATTACTATTATCCTTCTCATCTTTCCTATTACCCAATTCCTTAGCTTCTTAGGACTATAACTGTTGTTTGTATCTCATGATTTATGTTGATTGCTTTTATTTAGTATCCTATTATCATTTATGTTGGTTGATTGATTATTTAGTGTCCTACGACTATCACTGAGTGTTGTATCTTATGATTTATGATTACTGTATTTTATGTCTATGATCATGATTTATCCCTTGTTGCTTGTATGTACACTGAGAGCTTATGCCCCAGAGACAAATTCCTTGTGTGTCCAATCACATTTGGTCAATAAAGAATTCTATATCTATATTTATTAGGTTTTTATTGTTGCGGAGAAAAATAATTAGAGGTGACATGATCTTGTTTCCCTGCTCTCAATTCTCAATAATAAGACCGGAGTCCAGGAAAGAATAAAAGTAATATATTTCATAACAAAAATAAGAACACCTAAGTCTGTGTCTACATGGTGGAGAAACAAAGAGAACAAAGGAAAGATTAACACATGCGCAGTACAGGTATCACATGAGAACTTCATATCAGTATACAGTGTCATTTCAGAATAAGAGTCCTGCTGACAAATTAAAATGAACGTAGTGACACTTCTGTCCATGAATCTGGG
>QLTV01002543.1:409166-421297 GCA_003457575.1 Thermophis baileyi | reverse complement strand
GGGGGCAATTGGGGGAAGCCAGGTTAGGCGGAGCGGGGTGGGGTGGGCCACAATACGCGCGTCCTACCTGGGACTTGTAGCTCCATCGCGTTCCTCGGAGAGAGGGAGAGCAAGCGAGAGGCCGGTGCGCACATGCCCCGCGGGACTGGCTCAGCTCCTCTGGGCTCTGCCTCCGGTGGCATTTTGAAACGTGCTCCTGCCTGCGAGGAGGCGGTGAGGCAGGGATCGAGGCTCGCCTCCTCTTCCTCGCAGGCAGGAGTGTGTTTCAAAACTCCGCCAGAGGCAGAGTCCAGAGGAGCCGAGCCAGTCCCGCGGGGCATGCATGCACCCGCCTCTCACTTGCTCTCTCTCTCTTTCTCTCCTGGCCAAAAGAGTGCCTGCCGCAAAAAGAGCAGCTCCCGGCATGTCCCCCGCTTTCCCCGCAAAGTAGTTGGGGGGGCTTATTTGGGGGGGGCTTATTTCAGCGTATGCGCTGAAAAGCCTGATCGGCCTTATTATGAAAAGCCTGATTGGCCTTATTATGGGGACATGTATTATTTTCGGGGAAACACGGTATTACATTAATACCAAAGAAAGATACAGATTCTCAACTGATAAAAAACTACAGACCAATATCATTATTAAATGTAGACTATAAAATATATGCCTCTATAATTTCAGAGAGATTAAAAAGATTTTTAAATGAATTCATACATGCTGACCAGAATGGTTTCCTACCTAAAAGACAACTGAAAAATAATATGAGGATTATCTTGAACATATTGGAATATTACAAAGCCCATTCTGAAAAACAGCTAGTGTTGATTTTCTTGGATGCGCAAAAAGCCTTTTATAATATGAGCTGGCAGTTTATGACGCTACAATTGAAAGGTATGGACTTTGGCGAAAACTTCGTAAATATGATCCAAGCAATATACTCCAAACAAATGGTGAAAGTGATAGTAAATGGGTAAATAAGAAAATTTTAACATAAGCAAAGGCAAAAGACAAGGATGTCCACTATCTCCTCTGTTATTCATACTAACCCTGGAAGTCTTGCTTAGAAAGATCAGACAAGATCCAGAAATAAAAGGTTTGGAAATAAAAAAAAAAACATTACAAAGTACAAGCATTCGCAGACGACTTAGTATTTATTTTGGAGGAACCCCTGGAAATGGGACCCAAATTAATAAAAAGAATAGAAGAATTTGGTGAGGTGGCAGGACTAAAAATAAACAAGGAAAAGACTAAGATATTGACAAAGAATCTTACAAACAAACAGAAAAATGAATTGATGGAAAAGATGGACATGCAGATAACTAAAAAAGTTAAATACTTTGGAATTTGGCTAACAGCAAGATGTACAACCATCAAAGAAGACAACTACATTAAATTATTACAGCAAATAAAGACAGACTTGGAAAAACGGAGAAACCTACAGTTGTCATTGGTCGGAAAGATAGCCACAACAAAAATGAATATCCTACCGAAATTGCTATTTTTATTTCAAGCAATTCCGATAAAACTAGGGAAAAAGTTCTTTGAGGACTTAAACAAATTGATTCTAAAGTTCGTCTGGCAATGCAAAATACCAAGAATCAAACTGAAAATGCTACAAGACACCAAAAATGGGGTATTACCAGGCCTCAGCACTCACATGCGTGAAGGAGTGGATAAATCTGAAGAACAAAAGAATATTGACGTTAGAAGGACACGACTTACAATTGGGGTGGCATGCATTTGTATGGTATGGGAAAAGTAAACTACAAAGATACTTCCAAAGGCACTACATCAGGAATGCTCTGCTTTCAGTATGGGAAAAAATCAAACAGAATCATTACATGAAAATACTGGTCTGGCTATCCATGATGGAAGTGCTAATATATCCTAATGTTCTAGAACTGGAAAAAATTGTAAGGTACAAAGACATCCTAAACAAACAAGGGGACTTACAATCAAAACAAGAACTAAAAAATCAAGAAATCAATTTGGCCTGGTGGCCATATATTCAAATACAAATGAGACACAAGAAAGATGCGGAAATATATGGATTTTACAAGGAACCCCTAGAATTAGATCAGATATTTCTAGGGACAGATGTCAAATTAATAAAGAAAATTTATAATTACCTATTGAACTTTAAAATGGAAGAAGAACATGTAAAAGAAACCATGATAGTATGGGGCCAAAAATTTTAGATATAATATAGAACTAGACAATTGGCAAAAACTTTGGGAAAGAAATTAGAAACTAACGATGTCGACAGCATACAAAGAAAACCTTTACAAAATGTTCTACAGATGGCATTTGCCACCAGCAAGAATGGCAAAGATGTTCCAAAACATATTGCCAACATGCTGGAAATGTAAACAGATACCGGGGTCCTATTACCATATGTGGTGGACTTGTCCAATGGCAAAAAAATATTGGTTAAAGATAAAAAGGTGGTTAGAAGAAATGATAGCACAACAAATAGATTTAAAACCAGAATTGTTCTTATTAGGTATACTACTGGGGAAATACAACAAAAGAATTATATATTTAATATTACATGTAATAATGGCAGCGAGAATTATGTACGCACAAAAGTGGAAAAATGAAAGTATACCTATAGATGAAAATGTAATAAAGAAAATACTAGACTGCACCAAAATGGACAGGTTAACGATGAAAATTAAGGATAAAGAGGAAAAAGAGTATTATTTAACATGGGACTTATTTTATAAATGGTTAGAAAACAGAAGGAGAAGTTAGTAAATTTATAATTAAGGATGATTAACAAAATAGAGGTAAATGTATATATAGATATATATATCTAAGCAATAACATTATAAGCAATATTATCATTGGATTCTATTTGATTACAAATTAAATTGTATAGAGCAACTAGAAGTGAAGATTATATTGTATATATTATGAGAATAATGGCTATAATTATGATGTATAATCAGAGGTGGTATTCAGCCAGTTCTGACCAGTTCTGGCGAACCAGTAGCGGAAATTTTGAGTAGTTCGGAGAACTGGCAAATACCACCTCTGGCTCTCCCCCCCCCCCATCTATTCGCTGCCTCCCAGCCTCCCAGCTGATCGGCTAGAAGGAAAAAATCAGGGCTCGCTTTTCAGCCGGGAGATCGCTTGGCAAAAAAGAAGAAAAAAAACAAGACACCATCACTTTAAACTGAAAAGCCAAGAAGAGCTTCTCGGAAGGAGGTTTTTAATTGCAGAAGTGAAGTGACATTCAGCAGTTCGTTTCTGGGTCAGCTGAACAACAGACTGGATAAGAGAAGGGATTCTTATATGGTTCTATGTTTTTGAAGTTTTGGGGTTTGTGCAATATGGGCTTTGTGTTTCAAAAGGGTTTGGTTGATTCCCATTGTGGCTAAATGACTTTTGTCCTGTTTCAGGTCTTGAGTGTGGGGGCTGCTTATTCTGATTCTACTACTCTCTTTTGTTAGCTGCCAAATCTTGCCAAGGGGAGATTTTGAAATATCCTGTCTTGAATGGGTTTTCTACCAGTCTGTTTGCCTGCTTGTGAATGGAGCCAAACGTCCGGCTTCCACTTTCTATAGGCTCATTATCTCTAAGCACCAGGTAGCTGTTTTCTTGTTACAAAGTTTCCTTTAGGCAGCTGGCCGGAATGTGGAATGAGGCAGGTTTCTTTGTTAGCAGCTTGATTTTTCTTTGCTTTTCTGGGAGCCTTTTCTTATGACTAATATTTTATTTGGGGAAATGAAGAGGGGGTTGATTCCTTCCCACAGCAGGTTAGTGGGGTGGGGAGGGAATGGGGATTTTGCAGTAAGTATCCTTCCCCCAGGAGTGGGGTGGAAATGGAGATTTTGCAGTATTCTTCCCCTGGAGTGGGGTGGAAATGGAGATTTTGCAGTATCCTTTCCCTGGAGTGGGGTGGAAATGGAGATTTTGCAATATCCTTTCCCTGGAGTGGGGTGGAAATGGAGATTTTACAGTATCCTTCCCCTGCCATGCCCACCAAGCCAAGCCACGCCCACCAAGCCACGCCCACAGAACCGGTAGTAAAAAAAATTGAATCCCACCACTGTTTATAATATTATGTATATTCAAAAGTGATTTGATACTGATAGTCCAGAAATGGAAACGTGATGTATAACAAAGGAAAATGTATAATAAAAAATAATATATATATTAAAAAGTCTACACTGTTAAAATGGCAGGTTTTTGAGATGTAAAAAAATCAGACCAAGATAAATCACCTTAGATTTTTTTTCTACTGTTAAATATATAAGTTGTACAATTCAATTGAAAAACAAACTGCAATCTTTTAGAGGAAAACAACAATAAAAACCTAGAATAATGTGGCTGCATAAGTGTGCATACCCTCTTATAAGTAGGGATGTGGCTGTGTTCAAAATTAACCAATCACATTTAAATTGATGTTGAATAATAATTAGTACACACTGCCATCAATTAAAGTAACTCTAAACAAGCCCATATAAAGTTCAGCTGTTGTAGTAGGATTTTTCTGACATTTATTCGGTTTCCTGTCACAGTAAAAATCATGGTTTGCATCAGAGGGATCTCATTGTTAGAAGATATCAGTCAGGAGAAGGGTACAAAGAAATTTCCAAGGCATTAGATATACCATGGAACACAGTGAAGACAGTCATTGACAAGTGGTGAAAATATGGCACAACAATGACAGTATCAAGACCTGGATGTCCCTCCAAAATTTCTGAAAAACAAGAGGAAAACGGGTCCAAGAGGCTACCAAGAGCCCCACAGCAACATTAAAGGAGCTATAGGAATTTTTGGCAAGTACTGGTTGTATACTACATGTGACAACAGTCTCCCCTGTTCTTCATACAGTATGTATGGGGTATGGTGAAAAGACAGAAGCCTTTTCTCAAAAAGAAAACTCTAAAAGCCCAGCTACATTTTGCAAAAATGTACATCATGTGTGACAAAAGCATGTGGGAAAATGTTTTTTGGTCTGATGAGATCAAGATTGAACTTTTGGGCCATCATTCCAAAATGTATGTTTGGTGCAAAAGCAACACTACACATCACCAAAAGTACACCATACCCACAGTGAAGCATTGTGATGGCAGCATTATGTTTTGGGGGCTGTTTTTTTTCAGGTGGAATTGGGGCTTTAATCATGTTGAAGGGAATTATGATCAATCAATTTTGGCACAAAACCTTCAGGCCTCTGCTAAAATGCTGAAGAAGAAATGGAATTTTACCTTTCAACATGACAACAATCCAAGGCATATCTCCAAATCAACAAAAGAATGGCTTCACCAGAAGATCAAAGTTTTGGAATGAACCAGCCAGAAGCTGGACCTGAATTCAATTGAAAATCTGTGGGGTGACCTGAAGGTGTCTGTGCACAGGAGATGTCCCTCACAACCTGGCAGATTTGGAGCACTTTTGCAAAGAAGTGGGCAAAGTTTCCCAAGGCAAGGTGTACTGTGATGATAGGCTCCAACACCAAAAGACTGAATGCTTTGAATAAAATGAAAGGTGCTTCAACAAAATATTAGTTTATGCATGTCCACACTTATGCAGCTACATTATTGTAGTTTTCTATTGTTATTTTCCCCCCATCCAATTTCAGTTTGTTTTTCAATTGAGTTGTACAACTTATATGTTTTTTCCACCTTATAAAGGTGGAAAAAATTCTGAAGTGATTTATTTTGGTCTGATTTTTTAATATCTCAAATGCCTGGCATTTTAACAGGGGTTAATATCCACCCTATTTGTTCTGTATAGTCTATGGTTGGACTACATAGATTTAGAAGTGCTAAGCATTAATCAGTCAACTCTTAGTCTTCATCTGATAATTATTCATAAATGATGTTGGTAACATAAGTAAACCTTTCACATCCAGGCTTTCTGTAATCATGTCACTGCCCAAAGTACATAGAATCAGAATGGGACAACTCACCATGGCCAGCTCACTGCTACCAGTTTGTTGCGGCCAGCTTGCTACTGCCAACTCACCTCTGCCAAGTTGCTGAAGGACAAATCCATATGACCAAATTGCCATGGGGACAACTCACTGCAGGTGGCCAGAAGGAGAGCCAGGTGGGTGAAAGAACGGGTGGGCAAAGCGTAGAGCACAATGGAGTGGGTGGTGGGGAGGCAGTGGTGGCCAGGGGCTTCCTGTTGTGGCCCGCCAGCGGCCTGTGCAGCTGGTAACTGATTTGGACAGTGAGGAGGCTGGTGTGGTGATTCGCCAGCGGCCTGTGCAGCTGGTACCAGAGTCAGACAGTGAGGAGGTTGGAGAAGGCTTGGTGCCAGAGGCAGGGATTCAGCCTGGGCCTTCAGAACCTCCAGAGGCTGCCATGAGTGATGAAGAAGAGGAGGAGGAGTCTGTCATCAATGCACGCGTGCGCAGAGCTGCCAAAAGGCAAGACTGGCTCCTGAGGAGAAGGACTACTCGGGAGTAAGGCTTGGGGCTAATTGGCCACTCCCATAGCCTATTTAAGGGATGACAACGCTTAACCAATTTGCAGGAAACAACTTCGTTCATTCCACGTCTTGTGCTTCGACACTCCTGTTTCGGCTCTTGTTTTAAAAGGCGTCATTTTTCCTGCAAATTACTTCTGGGCATTCTGCCAACCTCAGTAAGTTTGTGTGCTGTTATCTGACAGACTCTTCGTCGGACTCTTGGTTTCGTTTTGCTTGGACTATTGCCGGCTGTTAAGAAAGTAATTAACAGCTGTTGCACCGAAAAGACTGATTTATCATTTCATTGACTTTAGAACGGCTGCTAAGACAGTTCATTAGTAGTTTGTTAATAATAAAACAAGGTTTGTTTGTTACGCTGTTGTGCTGTGTTCTGTGGTCCGGCAGCTGGGTCAGAACACTTCCCATTTACACCCCTGCTGCTGCCGCGCCAGGCTCTGAATGGAAGAGGTCGGAGACAGTGGCAGTTGGGGCGACCGGTGGGGAGGCAACAGCAGGGAGCTTCCAATTTTCACACCACCCACTTGTGCTGAGCTCCACGCCCGGCAGCGGCTCCGTAACTGACATATCAGTGGCATTGATGGTTCCAGGGGTGGGTTCTACTTACCTTCCCCACTGGTTCGCATCACGATGGAAGTGCACATTTTGCACATGCACGTCCCTTCCCGGAAATGATCCTCTGTGCATGCTCAGTACTTTTAAAAAAAAGCACTTCCGCGTTGCAAACTAGGCAAGGAGCACAGAAAACAGCTGCAGAGCGGCAATTCAATCTGCTGCCCCTGATCAGCTGGGCTTCGGAAGCAGAGATAAAGGTCAGTATAACCCAGGGGTGGACGGGCCCACTTTCACGGATACAGAGAACCAGTTCTCTCTCGGCTTGGAGTCAGAGCTACCGATTCTAAAGAACCGGTCCGAACCGGCAGCAATCCACCACTGGATGGTTCCATGCAGAGCACAGTGGCGGCGGCAGCAGCTCCAAGCCTGGCACATCAATGCCATCAGTGATGGCTCTGAGCCCAAATCAGCAGTGGCTCCACATTCAGCATGGCAGCAGCAGCAGCAGCAGCTCTGAACCTGACGTGGCAGTGGCAGCATCAGCAGCAACTTTGAGTGCAGTGGCAGGGGTGTGTGAAAATGGAAAGCCCCCAGCTACCACTGCCTCCCTGCCACTCGCCCCAACACTGCAGCCATCATTGTCCCCAGCTTCTTCTGCTCAGAGCCCGGTGGCAGTGAACAGTATGAAAATGGGAAGCTGCCACCCATCCTTATGCACTCTGCACTCTGCCCACTCACTCATTCATACATCTGCCTAGCTCTTCCTTTGGCCTCCCACAGCGAGTTGTCCCCACAACAAGTTGGCTGTGTGGAATTGACCTGCGGTGACTTGGTATTGATGAAAAATGGGTGAGAGGAATCAAGGAGAAATGAAACACAGGAGGAAACCATCCAGACTTAGAGGTTATAAATTGATAAGCTTTCTCTGTAACCAAAGACCTAGAGAAGTAAATGCAGCTATATAATTAAGAGCCAAAAATAAAGAAACAGGACAGGACAGAAATGAATGTAATTTCTAAATATAAGAAAAGTGAAAAAGATCTTGTTTTTTTCAACCAGAATTTAAAGTTTAAGGTATGTTTTGTCTTCATTGTTATGGAATTATTTCTAGGTATTAATTGATAATTTCAGAATAAAACTTGTCAAACCACTGAATTTTTAAAGGTTCTTCTTTCAATTGGTATTTTTGCTTCTGTGAAACATTTTACTCCACTGTTGGATTTCCTTTGACAAAACAGGAGAACATAATGGTATTGTCAACTGTCCAACTAATAATAATTAGTTGGACAGCACCCAAAAGTAGTAAACAGTCTTGGGAGCTTTGAATTCCTAAAAGTAAAATGGTGTATTATTATTAAAAAGTGGGTGGAAATGTCTGTGCAACTTATAGAGCAAATGTTGCCGAAGCACCGCCCACCCGCTGGCCCCCACCCTTTGGCCTCTGCCTCCCAGCAATTTGCCTCCTTGCAGGAAAGAGCAAACAGCCTGGTCAGCTTCAGCACAGCCTGATTTAGCACGAGCAGCTGATTGGCGGTTGGATCTGCCTCCCGGAATACCACCGATCAGCTGTTCCAGGCTGCAGGGATCACTGCTGCCCATTGCCGCCGTTGCCACCCATCTCTGGTGCCACCTATCGCCACCTCCACGCGCCCCATTTTCGGCCTCCATGCGTCCCGTTTTTGGCCTCCGTGCGTCCCGTTTTCGGCCTCCGCGTGTCCCATTTTCAGTCCGTTCCAGGTGGCGGTGATAGATGGTGGTGGCAGCGATTCCCACCGCCTGGAACAGGCTGAAAATGGGACGTGCGGAGGCCAAAAAAGGGGCGCACGGAGGCGGCGATGGGTGGCACCGGCGCCGATGGGTGGTGCCGATCTCCGCAGCCTGGAACATCTGATCAGTAGTATTCTGGGAGGCAGATTTAACCGCCAATCAGCTGCTCATGCTAAATCAGGCTGTGCTGAAGCTGACCAGGCTGTTTGCTGTTTGCTGCAAGGAGGCAAATTGCTGGGAGGCAGAGGCAGATTTTTTTTTCTTGTTTTCCTCCCCAAAAGCTAGGTGCGTTTTATAGTCCGGAGCGTCTTATAGTCTGAAAAATATGGTACTTATAATCTTCTGGAAGAGCCAAATCACAGCTCTAATAAAGCTAGTCATCTGGCTTTTTCAGCTCCTGGTGGAATTATTTCATCTACATGTGAGTGTGAGACTCCAAAGTCTTGAAAACCCTTAACCACATGTATTAAATCAGTGACAGATTCATTGACTGACTTCTCATGTGAGCTAGAGTCTATTCTCAGTCATATCTATTTTGGAACCTAAATTCTAAGAGGGTCTTTAATAGTGTTATATCTTGTGTAATACAAAGTGTGTAAGTTTGTTATGAAAAATGTTGGACTGCCTGATCTCTTCAAACATTCTTGAATCAAACATAGACTCAAGCACTTTTGTATTTTTTCCAGAGAAATGTCTTATTTTCCTTCAATATGGTATGCACAATGAAGCTCATTTTTTATATCAGGACATATCTTGGTTAGATTTAAAAGAAGAGGATTTTAAACTGAGATAGTGATTTGTTTTTATTATTATTATTATTGGAAATCTATTACTTTCTCCTTTCCCTGTTTCATTCTCCACACATAATGTACAGTACTTTTAAGCAGCAAGTTACACTTAATGATTTGGGATAATGTGGCTATTTTAATAATCAAATTGTTCAGTATTTTTCATTTATGACATCTCTTTAATGTGGTTGACCTAAGGCATCATGGTGAATTGTAACCAAATGATTTGTTGTCTTTCCTTGCCTCACGTTACTTTGTAAAGGAAATTATAGTCCAGCTAATTGGATAAATCTGGAATGTTTTTTTCATAGAAGGTGTATTTAGAAAGCACTTGATTGTGCCTTCAGGGACTAGGAAAGAACTGGCACACAATTATCTGATTTTTTTCAAAAAATTTAAATATAAATGCTATTAGTGCATTCCTAATGATGAAGAACCTGTTAAATGACAGTCTTTTTCTAAGCTTGTAAATGCATACACCAGAGGGGTCTAGGACTTTTCAGCTCGTACCATTGGCCGTGCCTGTTTCTCCTCCAGGGTTTTGCCTCTGCGTTATTATCCAAAAGCTTTTCTCCTTGGCTGGCCTTCCCCCATCCTTTAGCCCTGGCACATGGACCACGGCCACTCCGTCCCAGCCCCTTCGCTGCGGCCTATTTGCCAAAGTACAGTTTGCGTCGGGCATTTGGCCACCTGGGACAGTTCACAGCCAGCCAATCAGTGCAGGGGCTCAGGGGCTTTGGGTGAGGTGCTGTGCTTGTTAGGAGAAGAAAGGAGAGAGCGGAGGTGGGCGGGGCGTAAATAACCCGCCTTCATCCAAAGGAGTATACGGAGGTGCTGCGCTTGTTAGGAGAAGGAAGGTGTAAGGAATAAGAGAATTCAAAAATAAAATAGTATCTAGATAGTGAAGGGGATAATAATAAATAAGTGGAGACTTGTTATTTTATAGACATAAAAGTATTTTCCTTTTAAGCATTTAATTGTTAAGCATTGGAAACACTCTGCAAAAACATATGCCTGCAATCAATTGCATCCCTCCTGCATTAAGATCTAAATCCTTCATAAATCCTTTTCCTTCTTCACTTAAATGCCCATTTCCTCCAGGAATTGGCACGTAACAATCTCAATTTCAAACTACCAAAACAATCCACACACCTTTTGTGCGGTTAATAGGGGACCTAGTGGCCAATTAGGAGGACAAAAGATGACAAAAGATAAACACTGCCAAGAAAGGAATCTGTTTGTAGTATGTAAATCTAAGTTAGGGTATATGACTCAGTTTTAAGATGCCAAGTAGACAAAATACTTTACAAGTAAATGAATAACGGATAGGTATGGGAGGTGATGAGCAGAAAGTAACAGAGAGATAACATTAAGAAACCAATAGCACCCACTTTACGACCCACTTGCAGCTCTGTCTCAGTTCGGCTCACTTAAGAGCTGCAAGTGGGTCGAATGGCAACTGGAGGCAACGATGACCGGTTCACCACTATGGAAGCCAAAATATCTCATCTAACAAGATTCCCAGGAATATTCAAACATGAACTGTAAGACCAGATGCTTACAGTAAAAAATTTTTTACTCATTGCTAAATCTGGAAAAAATCATACTATAGGGGAGGATTTAATTAAACCATTAATATCAGCATTTCTTAAAACAGTTGTGGAAAAAGATGACGAAGATGTGAAAGCCATGCCACTCAGTAACAATACTGTTAGCAGAAGAATAGATGATGTTAAGGAATTGTGCAGAGTAACCTCTGGGCCCTGAAGGCTTGCACAGTGAACCGTAATGTTGCAGTAGATATAAGTAATGATTCAGTCAATAAACAGATACGTTAAAGTGTATAAAAATAGTTTACTCAAAGAAATAGCACAGTCCAAATAACAGTCCGAATCATACACATTCAGTCAGTCAGTGTTTAGAAGTACAGCAGTCTCCTTACCAGCCTTTCTTTGTCTTAATCAGCAAACAAAGATTTCATCTTTCAAGCAATTCTATACTATCACAGATAGCTACGCTACACACAAAACATCATACTATAGGGGAGGATTTAATTAAACCATCAATATCAGCATTTCTTAAAACAGTTCTGGAAAAAGATGACAAAGATGTGAAAGCCATGCCACTCAGTAACAATACTGTTAGCAGAAGAATAGATAAAATGAGTGAAGATATTGAAACACAACTTGTTGAAAAGCTGAAATCAAGAAAATTGTCAGTACAAATGGATGAATCAACTCTGAGAGACAATGAGGCCGTATTGCTAACCTATGCAAGATATATTGATAAAGGTGAATTTGCTGAAGAAATGTTATTCTGCAAGTCATTAGAGTCCAGAGAACTTAGTGTCCAAAAATATTTCTCCTGTTCTTAATGAGGTACTAAAATCAGTTATAAAATGTATCAATGCTATCAAAGCTAATGCCAAATGTGGGCATCTCTTCAAGCAATTTTGTGAAGATAAAAATGCAGACCATGTGAGACTTGTACTTCACACTGAGGTAAGGTGGCTCTCAAAGGGAAATTGAAAAGAGAAATGGAACTATTTGATGTGCTTAGTGACTTTTTAAGTGACAAGCCTGAAATAAAGAACAT
>QLTV01002543.1:387168-399475 GCA_003457575.1 Thermophis baileyi | reverse complement strand
CAGATCTCTCACCAAATTCCATTTTATCCAATTGTGCTATCATAAATTTCCAATTCACGTTATCAAATGCTTTCTGTGCATCTAAAAAAATCAAAGCCATCTGTTTTCCTGGATGTGCTTCATAATATTCCAAAGTATCTAATATTATTCTCATGTTATCTCTTATCTGCCTTTTGGGCAAAAAGCCATTTTGATCCGTATGAATAAATTGATTTAAAAATCTTTTCAATCGTTCTGCCATTATTGACGCAAATATTTTATAGTCTGAGTTTAATAAAGATATTGGCCTATAGTTTTTTACTTGTTGCAAATCTGCCTCATTTTGTTGTGGCGGGACCAGAGAATCTTGTTCCTCAGAGTTTGAGAATCCTTCAGTTTGCTTTCTTGCAAACTTCGAGCGCATTTTCATGTGTTTTGCACTGAGAAGAGGCTTCTGTCTAGCCACTCTGCCATAAAACCCAGATCACTAGCGTCAGTCTTCCTTGTCCCAGTATTCCTTTGGGATTTTCTCCTCTCCCTTTGTGTGCTCCTGCACAGTAGCCCCCAACTGCCTTGTCATTTTGGCTCTTTTGGTTTGTGACAAGGGATTCCCTTCCCTTCTCCCTGCTGGTTGAGGTCGGATTTTTAGGAGCATTCTTCTCCAATTCACAAGAGGGTTCCATTTGTGGAGCCAGGTCAGTCCAAGTAAGAGAGGTCTCTCTATCTCAGGTGCTACTGTGAAACTCAGAAGCTCTTTGTGGCTCCCCATTCTCATTTCCACAGGTTCTGTTACAAAATGAGCCATCCAATTGGCAGAAGGCTATGGGCACCCTCAGTCCCAATTTCTCTACAACTTCAGGGCTAACCACACACATGGTGCACCCCGAGTCAAATAGGGCCAACATCCTCCTCTGGGTGCCTGATGAGGGCACCATTAACTCCACCAGGATGGTCACGGGGATAACATGTCGACTTGCCAAGGGGTTGTTGTCAGTTTCATTCTCTTCCGGCGAGGTCGGAGTTCCCAACCCCTCCTGGCCAGGAGGAGCAAACTCGACAACCTCCATCCCTGTCAGGGCCATCTCACAGAGCCTCAGTGGCAGCTTCTCAGCCTTCCTATCCCCAGTGGCTAGGTTTGGGAGAATGGCAGTCACCTGCTTGGTACCCTTCTTTTCTGCACTTGAAGCAAGCTGTGGACCATTGTTTGGCAGCTTTCGGGGATTCTTTATGAGCAGGGAGTGAGGACTTGCTCCAACCACGGCTGCCCTGTGTTGGTCTCTGGTCTATTTCCACTTCATCTGCCAGCATGTACCAGTGCTGGAGGTCTTGAGAGGCCCCCTGCAAGATGTAGGTGTGGTAGACTTTGTCATTAAGCCCATCCTTGAAACATTCAACCAGGATCTCTTCAGGCCATATGGACAGTCAACATGCCAGCTCGCAGAACTCCTGGGTGTTTTCTGCCAATCACTGCCCCTGGATGATGGTCTTCATCCGGGTTCTGGCTTTGTGCTCTGCTAGAGGGCCCTCAAACTGCTGGTGGAGGGCTGCCATAAACTGATCATAGTTTCGTAGCTGAAGGGCATTGTTGTTGTGAAGAAAAACCATCCACTCTGCTGTAGCCCCTTACAGGGCCATGGTGACACATCTCACTTTAGTTGTTTCCGATCCCAATTCGCTCCCGTATTCCTGCATATAATTCCACACTTGAGCTAGGAAGACTCCCAACGATTTGGGATCCCTGTTGAACTTCACTCCTAGCAGCGGAACTTTGGGAACCCAGCGTCTTCAGGAAAGAGTTCCCCCAGCTGGGGGAGCCGGAGCCACTGCAGCTGCTAGTGGCTATGTGATTGCAGCCAGAGCCACCCCACTGTAGAGCAACAGAGACCACTGAAGCAGCTGCGGAGGTGGTAGCTCTACTTGCTGACTTTGTGAGGCTGCTTGGCAGACATCTAGGCAAGTGTTTCTCTGGCTCTCTGATTTTCAATTGCCTCTTGCCACAGATACAATGCATGGCTGAGCATGAAGTCTTTGCTAGGATAGTTAAAGTTATTGTCATATGTGGCATTCCAAGTAATACAGCAATACCATAAACAAGTAAACAAGCAAAAGACTATGGACATAAAGTACATACCAGCATCTTCAACAATAAAACAGCCAAATATTACCTAGTAGGGGGCAGTGTCAGACCTGCCCCAGTCCAATCCCTTGAGAAAGAAATACCCTCGATTCAGTTTGGGTAAAGTGATAGGTTCTTTTACTAAAAGATGCTGGCTGCAGTAAAGCCAGGCTAGAACTAAATTTCCCACACGAAAGCATACAGCATTTTCCCCTCAATCTGTCCCTCCCCCCTTGACTAGTCCAATTCCAACCATCGGGTGGATGTCTAGGTGTTTTGGGAATGTTTGGTGTTTGGAGCAATCGGCATTCCATTCCCAAGTGTCTCTGATCTCAGTGTCCCTGAAGATTGGCACGAACTGCTTCAAAGCATCTCTGGTCTTCCTCAACTGTCATTCCCCCCCTCCCAATTTCCCAGTGCTGTCCTAAGACATGTTTATTGCCCATTTGTTCCCCTCTACTCCCTCCCCCTCTCTAGCTTTTGATGGCAGGATGCCGATGAGGCTTGAAGCCAAACAATAGATATAAAAAGTCTATATCTGTTAGTGCCAGATTTTGTAAAACAAAAAATTAGACCAAGATAAATCACTTCAGAATTTTTTCTACCTTTAATATAACATATAAGAGGTACAATTCATTTGGAAAACAAACTGAAATCTTTTAGGGGAAAAATAACAATAAAAAATATACAATGACATTGTTGCATAAATGTGCACACTCTCTTATAAATAGTGAAGAGACTGTGTTCAGAATTAACATTCAAACTGATGTTAAATAGTAATCAGTACACACCTGCCATTAATTAAAATGACTGAACAAACCCATATAAAGTTCAGCTGTTGCAGTACAACTTTTCTTACATTTACTTAGTTGCCTCTTACAGTAAAAGTCATGGTCTGCAAAGTGCTTACAAAGCATCAAAGAGCTTACAAAGCATCATAGGGATCTCATTATTGGAAGATATCAGATCAGCATGATTCAATTTTCTTGAATGTAACCAAATTTTCTTGTAAAATCAGACAGACTCAGATTGCCATTAATGAACTCACAACTAACCCACTATAATTCTGTTTGTGGCTGTAATAAAAATACTTCTTGAAATAGACATCAAACATTAGAACCATCATTAAAAAGGCACAACAAAAAAGGTTCTTCCTACATCAACTCAGGAAGCTCAGATTGCCCAAGGATCTGCTGATACAGTTCTGAAAGAATTATTGAATCTGTCATTTGTACCTCTATAACTGTCTGGTTTAGCACAGCAACCAAACAGGACAGATACAGACATCAATGGATAGTTAGGACTACAAACAACAACAACAACAACAACAACAATTGCAACCAGCCTGCCTTCCATTGAGGACCTGTATACTGTATGAATAAGAAAGAGGGCTGAGAAAATATCTACAGACTCCTCACATCCTGGACATAAACTGTTACAACTTCTCACCTCAAGAAACTGCTATAGGGTATTGCATGCCAAAAGAACTAGACACAAAGATAGTTTCTTCCCCCATGTCATTACTCAGCTGAACACCTAACTCTCACCATCTTACGCCTAAAGATGTAGTAGGCTGCATTGTCATTATCCTTGTCATCTTCTCATCTCTCACCTCATCTCTCACCGCTACTTTCTTCTATTGGTATTGTTCTGCCCCAGCGACGAGCCACCAATAATACGCACACACAAACTGCAAAACACTGTTCATTTACTAGTAATAAAGGTCTCCTAATAACTTCTTAGGAGTTGTTGAAAACAAAATAAAGGCAGAAGAGTCTTTTTCAAACCCCCGCTGTTAATGTAAAGTCTTAACAGCTGGCCAGAGTCCAAGAGATAATGAGCAGGTCTTACTGTATCTGGCAATACTCCCAGAGCTAGGAATGCAGGAAACAAGACTCGTACTGGAACAAGAACCGAGCAGACTGGAGTCACAAAGATCAAGAGTAATAATAAACGTTGTTTCCTGCAATGAGGCTAAACGTGGTCAGGGCTTAAATAGTCTAAGGGTGTGGCCATTTAGCCTGCAGCTCTACTCTTGATGAGACCTCCTCCTGAGTAGCCACTCTTGTCTTCTAGCAGCCCTGCGTGCCCGAGCATCGAGAAGATGAGGCTCCTCCTCTTCTTCTTCGGCCCTGATGGGCTCCTCAGGAGGTACAGAAGGCCCTGGTTGACTCTCAGCCTCTGGCACCGAGTCCTTTCCAACCTCCTCGCTCTCTGACTCAGGTGCCAGGTGCACGGGCCGACGGTACCTCACCACAACCGCCTCATCGTCCTCGGGATCCATGATCAACTGCACGGGACGCTGGTGGGCCACAACACTATCCCTCACCGCAGGGCCCTTCCTCCGGGTCTGTCGGTCCGGATGCAGTCAAGACGGGAACTGTTTGTGGAAAGCATGTACCAGGTCAGGAGCTTGAACGGAGGTCGCATCCTCCCAGGTGAAGTCTGCCGGCCCATACCCCTTCCACTCAATGAGGTATTGGAACCGGCCCTTCATCCACCAGGAATCGCGAATGCTGGTGACCTCGTACACTGGTGATTTCTCACGAACACGAGGCGCCGGCTGGATACGGGCAGGTGGACGGAGCGGACAGGTGGGCCGGTCAGGAACAAGGAGGGACCAGTGGAACACTGGATGGACATGTAGAGACTGCAGCAAGGTCAAGCGATAAGCCACAGGATTAATGACCGCTTCCACCGGGAAAGGGCCCAGATATCAATGGTCGAGTTTGCGGACCGGTTGGTCGGTCGGAGGGGAGGTGCTTGGTTGAGAGCCACACTTGATCCCCTACAGCCAACGGTGGTGTTGCTCGCTGAGAGCGGTCCATGACCAACATTCCCTCTAACAAGGGAAATTGCTGCGCGGCAGTTTGAAACTGCTGCGCGGCGATTCCCTGTGACGTGCGCGGCCACGCAGCAACGTTCCCTCTGACATGGGAAATCGCTGCGCGGCAGTTCAAAACTGCTGCGCGGCGATTCCCTGTGACGTGCGCGGCCGCGCGGCTGCGCACCTTAGAGGGAACAGTGTCCGTGACCCTTTTGTAGTCCTCCTTGGCCTTGGTCAAGTACCGCTTCACCAACTGGTGAATGGCCTGTATCTCGGACAAGAACTTGTCCGCTGCGGGAACTGGAGAATCAGGGAGCTGAACGGAAAGAAATGGGGGTGATAGCCCAAATTGGCTAGGAAAGGAGTGGTCTGGGTGGAGGTGTGTTGGGAATTGTTAAAAGCGAATTCGGCCACTGCGAGGTACTCTGCCCAATTGTCCTGCTGTTGGTTAACAAAGGTACTGCTCGAGAATGCCAATCACTTTTTCAGTGCCTCTGTTAGTTTCAGGGTGATGCGCCGACGACAGACAAATCTGGACTTCCAGAGCCGACATCAGTTCTTTCCAGAATTGGGCGGTGAATTGGGCCCCTCTGTCTGACACGACCCTATCTAGCAGGCCGTGTAACCGGAAGACATGCTGGATGAACATGCGGGCGGTGGCGCGAGCTGTCGGCAATCCTCGACAGGGGATGAAATGCACCATCTTCGTCAGCATGTCCGCCACCATGAACACAGTCGTAAAGCCTGCAGACGGGGGCAAGTCCATAAGGAAGTCCATCGAAACGGCGCCCCAGGGTCTCTCTGGTGTTGGCAAGGGCTGAAGCAGACCAGGTGGTGCTCCCGTGGCCGACTTGGCCTGACGACAATGGACACAGGAGGTCACGTAGGACTGCACGTCGTGGCGAAGTCGAGGCCACCAGAAAGTCCAGGACATGAGGTGGAGGGTCTTGAAGGGACCGAAATGTCCCGCTGTCAAGTTGTCATGGCACTGGGATAAAATCAGACCTCGGAGCGGCCCCGATGAGACATACAGTTTTTCTCGAAAGCACAAGAGGTCGTCCAAGAATGTCCAGGGAGACTCAGGCCCTATCTCCCACTTCTGTTGCTTGACAAAATCGTCCCACCGCTGTGCCTCCCGAATATATCCTCATAGGTCGACAGGGGTGTGGACGGCCGTGAACGACTCAATGGGCAGAATAGTCCGAGGCGGCAACGGGTCCTCGACGTGGGCGTACTCACGTTTGTGGGATAGTGCATCCACCTGTTGGTTGCGCCCACTCGGGATGTAGGTGACTCTAAAATGAAATCGGGCAAAGAAGAAGGACCACCGGATCTGACACTGGTTGAGTTTCCATGCGGTTTGCAGAAACTCCAGGTTCTTGTGGTCCATCCGCACTTCCACTTGGTGTCGGGCCCCCACGAGGTGATGTCTCCAGGTCTCGAACACGGTCTTAATGGCAAGCAGCTCTTTTTCCCAGATAGTATATTTGTGCTTGGAAGGATTCAACTTCCAGGAATAGTAAGCGCATGGGAAAAGAGGACCGCCATCCACACGAGCCTGGAGTAGCACGGCTCCGATGGTGATGTCCAACACGTCCACTTCCACCACAAATGGACGGTGAGGGTCTGGGTGCTTGAGAATTGGCTCCTTCATGAAGGCCTCCTTTAAGGCCAGGAACGCCTGCTGCTCGGGAACGCCCCACTGGAACAGGACTTTCTTTTGCAGGAGCTGAGTGAGGGGCACGGTCAGAGTGGCGAAACCCGGGATGAATGTCTGGTAATAATTGGTGAACCCCAGGAGTCGCTGGACGTCTTTCACCCGACGAGCAGGTTGCCAAGTTTTCAAGGCCTCGACCTTGCCCCGATCCATCGCTATGCCCTCTGGAGAAATGCGATGGCCGAAGAAATCAATGGTGGACTGATAAAACTGGCATTTCTCCAACTTGGCATAGAGGTGGTAATCTCGAAGATGCTGCAAGACCTGACAGAGATGTTGGAGATGACTTTTCCGGGATGTCGAATAGATCAATATATCGTCAAGATAGACCACGACAAACTGGTCCAACAGATCCCGTAAAATGTCATTCATGAAGTGTTGGAAGACCGCAGGAGCGTTGGTTAGTCCAAACGGCATGACCATGTACTCAAAATGGCCATACCGAGTACCAAACGCAGTCTTCCACTCATCTCCTTCGCGGACCCGCACCAGGTTGTAAGCACCGTGCAGGTTCAACTTCGTGAAAATGGTAGCCGACCGGAGTCTTTCCATGAGTTCAGGGATCAAGGGCAAAGGATACCGGTTGCGCACTGTAATGGCATTCAGTTTCCTATAGTCACAGCACAGGCGCAAGTCCCCGGTTTTCTTTTTCACAAATAGGACAGGAGTGGACAGGGGCGACGACGAGGGCCGGATAAAACCCCAGGCCAGGTTTTTGTCCACAAAGTCCCATAACGCAGCCAGTTCAGGGTCCAACATTGAATAGAGCCGCCCGACAGGAAGCGGCGTGTTCGAGAGCAGGTCAATGGGACAATCATATGGCCGGTGCGGGGGCAATTGATCTGCCTCTTTCTCACTGAAGACATCAGCAAAGTCCGAGTGGTCGGCCGGCAATGAGACATCAGGGGGTCCCTGCACCTGGCCTGAGCAGACTTGGCACGTATGATCCATGCACTGCAGGCTTGGGGAGGATATAAAATTCTGGGACCACAGGATGTGAGGATCGTGAGTCCGCAGCCACACCAGTCCCAAAGCCAAGGGGAAATGAAGTCCGGCTGTCACATAAAATTGGATGGCCTCCTCATGCCGTCTGATGGTCAAGCGCACAGGTTGCGTGATGGCCTTAATCGGCCCGGACAAAAGCACCCAACCATCGATAGCCTCGACCAACATAGGAGGATCCACCGGACACAAGGGGACGGCACAATGAAGAGCGAACGCCTTGTCCATGAAGTTCGTGGTCGCTCTGGAGTCCACCAAGGCATGAGCTGGAATCCCGCGGGCGTGATTGGCCACAAACACCTGGGTGTCCAATATCAAATGACGCGGAGATCCAGGATCCACTTCCGCAGGTCGTGAGTCTGTTTTATTTTGTGCCCGACCCAGCGTCTCCACTAAATCGGGCTCCGGCCATTTCCCGACAGGGTAGGCTGGGACTGTGCAGCCGGGCCAGGAACAGACGCCCCTCGTCCCTTCTTGGGGCAAGAGATGGCAAAATGGCCAGGCTCCCTGCAATACAAACACCACCCCTCTGCCCGACATCTGTCCTTTTCAGCACTGGACAAGCGGGGTTTGGCTGCACCAAGTTCCATGGGCTCCTCTTGTGGAGCTGGGGTCTCACGGACAATTGTAGGTACACGAGGTGTCGGGGCAGCACGACAAGAGCTCCTTCTCTGCAACCTTGCATCAATACATAGGCAGAGACGCACCAACTCATTAAGCGTGGAAGGAACGTCCACTCTGGCCAATTCGTCTTGTAAATCATCTGATAAGTCATCCTGGAACGCATACAGGATTGCTGCCTCATTCCAGGCTGAGTCCTGGCTTAACAACCAGAACTCGCTGATATAATCACGGAGGGGTTGCCGGCCTTGCTTTAACGCTTTCAATCGTCTAGTTGAGGTTTGGGCTTTTATCGGGTCTGCATACATTTCCTCCAAATGTTCACAAAAGCCCCTGAAATCATTGAGGAGGGGACTATTCTGGACCAGTAAGAGCGTGGCCCAACGAGCTGCAGAACCGGAAAGCAGGCTTATCACGAAACCCACTTTATCCCGGTCGTTTGGGAAATTCTCCGCCCGCAAAGCCATAAACAAATGGCACTGTCCCAGAAAAGCTGGAAACATAGTCACATCACCAGCAAACTTGTCTGGCACAGCTACCAGGCAATTTCTCCATGGAGTAGGAGGAGGAGCAGGTGGGACCATCTGGGCTTGAATCTGAGCCAGCTGGCTGGGCTGGTCCATTGTAATCCCGGGTTGTGTGTGGCTAGGCAGGAAACAATCTGTTCTGCCCCAGCGACGAGCCACCAATAATATGCACACACAAACTGCAAAAAACTGTTCGTTTAGTAGTAATAAAGGTCTCCTAATAACTTCTTAGGAGTTGTTGAAAACAAAATAAAGGCAGAAGAGTCTTTTTCAAACCCCCGCTGTTAATGTAAAGTCTTAACAGCTGGCCAGAGTCCAAGAGATAATGAGCACGTCTTACTGTATCTGGCAATACTCCCAGAGCTAGGAATGCAGGAAACAAGACTCGTACTGGAACAAGAACCGAGCAGACTGGAGTCACAAAGATCAAGAGTAATAATAAACGTTGTTTCCTGCAATGAGGCTAAACGTGGTCAGGGCTTAAATAGTCTAAGGGTGTGGCCATTTAGTCTGCAGCTCTACTCTCGAGGAGACCTCCTCCTGAGTAGCCACTCTTGTCTTCTAGCAGCCCTGCATGCCCGAGCATCGAGAAGAAGAGGCTCCTCCTCTTCTTCTTCGGCCCTGATGGGCTCCTCAGGAGGTACAGAAGGCCCTGGTTGACTCTCAGCCTCTAGCACCGAGTCCTCTCCAACCTCCTCACTCTCTGATGCACGTGGTGCACGTGCTGATGGTACCTTGCCACAACCGCCTCATCGTCCTCGGGATCCATGATCAACTGCACGGGACGCTGGTGGGCCGCAACAGGTATAATGAGTTATTAACTGTTGTTTGTATCTTATGATTTATGAACTATGACTATCACACCTCCTCAGAACTGTAACCAGTCCCTCTCTTTATGCAATAACTGAGCTCCTTTCAAAGAGTTGGTTAGCAGGGCCTCTTGCTGACCACTTCCCAGGGCCCCTTGCAGCCAGACCACAAAGAGGGTTTTCTGCCTGATCCCTTTTCAAATCTTTCTTGGTCAAAACAGGCATACCCTTCCCTGTAACTTGTGTAGGGTTGCAGTACAGTTTAGGAACACTCATGGTAGTGACTCCTACTGCTTCCGCTTCGGCTGCTCCTTCAACTCAGTGTTTGATTCCTTGGTACAGGGCTTGAATACCACCAATAGTCAATCAGGTCCATTCTCCGACATGTGCATTGGGACCGTGAGGTCTCCTTGACAGGGCATCTGCATCCCTGTTCCCCTTACCCAGCTGAACCTGAACCCAGAGAGGGCAGGTAGCCACCAATGTCCTATGGCGTCAAGTTTGGCCATCGTGAGCAGGTATGTGAGTGGGTTGTTGTCCGTCTTAACCTCTGCCCCATACAGGTAATCCTTTACCTTATCCACCACTCCCCACTTAAGCACCAGGAACTCCAGCTGAGCAGATACTTCTGTCTTTCAAGCATCCCACCATACCGCTGATGCTATTTAAGATGAAGCCACATCTAGCCTTCTTTCAAATCTTTCCCATCAGAGTTTTCTGTGAGGAAAGGGTTAAACCGTTAATTGTTAACATGCGAGCTCCCAAGGTTGCTGTCTCTTCCACATTCTCAACCTTGGGAAAGAGAGAGGAAGAAAGTGGGAGTAAGCCAGCCTTGTTCGGTGAAGATGTACTTAACAGCACAGAAACTGGTCTCATTAATAGCAATAGCAATAGCACTTAGACTTATATACCGCTTTACAGTGCTTTACAGCCCTCTCTAAGCGGTTCACAGAGTCAGCATATTGCCCCCAACAATCTGGGTCCTCATTTTACCCACCTCAGAAGGATGGAAGGCTGAGTCAACCTTGAGCCGGTGAGATTTGAACTGCCGAACTGCAGCTAGCAGTCAGCTGAAGTAGCCTGCAGTACTGCACTCTAACCACTGCGCCACCTCGGCTCTAATGCTTTTGCTGCTCTCCCAAGGAAAGAACAATATAACATATTATTCAAGTTAGAAAATTTAAAGAAATCCTTATTGGTCACAATCAACACAGCTGAGCCGCTTATAGATCTGGTCTCCCCAATAATCGAGCCTTTTACTTCTCCCCCAGGGGGCAAGGGTTTACATGAATATGAGATCATGGAAAACAGAAGCCAAGAGCCACAGGGGCCATTAGAGGTCCCAGTAGAGATGGAGATGCTATCATCCTTATGTGATTATCCAATGGTACCTTCAGCACCACATCAAGAGATCAAGAGAGGACCCACGTCAGTGCCATCATCTCAAAGACGAATGGAGCATGATCTAATAACCCCTGGCTCTACACCTAGAGAAGAGGCACCAGAATGGCAAGCTTTGTTAGCTGGTCCTAAAACCTCTTACTATGAACAATTTTTCCAGGAGTCTACACAGGATGTAGATGGGACTGCCCTCCTCTTAGAGAGGGCCAAGTTCATGCGTGACGACACCTCAATCCATTGCAACAACCCAACAACTTCCCTTTGTATAAAGCAAATTTCCTGATGAGCTGCAAAAGATGATCCCCTCTCCATTGTAACCTGGAATATAACGGGTTGGACTGTTCCATCAAAAGACCAACTTTTTTTTGACTATATATCACAATTTGACATTCTCTTCTTACAGGAAACCTGGGCCTCCACAGAGATACAGTTAGATGGTTATTGGATCAATTCTATCCCGGCTGTCCCAAGTAAAGTGGGTGGGAGAGCTAAAGGGGGTAGTGTGACATTAGTTAATACTTCCCTGCAATTTAAATGTGTATCACTGTCACCTTTTCAGCCATGGGTTGTGACTACCTTACTCTTATTTAAACAGGTGGAGATTTTGCTTTTTAATATCTACATTCCTCCACTCAATAAGAATAATTTGATCAACAAGATTTGGGATGGCATAGAACAGTGATGGTGAAACTTTTTTTGATAGGGTGCCAAAAGGGCGTGCGCGGTTATTGGATCAATTCTATCCCGGCTGTCCCAAGTAAAGTGGGTGGGAGAGCTAAAGGGGGTAGTGTGACATTAGTTAATACATCCCTGCAATTTAAATGTGTATCACTGTCACCTTTCAGCCATGGGTTGTGCCTACCTTACTCTTATTTAAACAGATGGAGATTTTGCTTTTTAATATATACATTCCTCCACTCAATAAGAATAATTTGATTAACAAGATTTGGGATGACATAGAAAATTTTATCCTTGGCTGCCTAGACAAATACCCCACAGCAGCAATAATTATTGGGGGGGACTTAAACGCTAGTATGGGCCCAAACGATCAAGCATTATTTAATCAATTTAAGATCCATTATGATGAGAATGTAACAGAAGAACCCCTGTATTCCAGACAATTTAAAGACCCTAAAGCAAATCAGGCAGGTTTGTGTGTAAGACAGATGACTGTACGTTTGGACCTTTGTATCCTTAATGGTTCCACATGGGGCGACTACCCAGCAGAATATACGTATCAGAGAGCAGGAAGAAAACCTACAGTCGATTACTGGATAATACCATATGACCTCCTGAAGTTCTTGCAGA
>QLTV01002543.1:373007-385492 GCA_003457575.1 Thermophis baileyi | reverse complement strand
GTGGGTGCATATTCAAAAGGCACTTAGAAGAAAGGGTCAACCAAAGGCTAGAAAGCTCAGGTTTATGGGCTATGAGCCAGGTTCAAAAAGCTATCGTTTTAGCGATGGGAGCAAGAGAATAGTGATTTCAAGGTCTGCTAGTTTTGCAGAGCAAAATTGGAAAAGAATCGATGCAAATTTTGGGAATGATTCACTTAGTGACAATGATCCACTTAGTGACAGTAACTCATTTAGTGATGGTAAATCACTTACTAATGGTGTCAGCGTTCAGGGAGGAGAAACTGATAAAGCTGAACAAGATATGAAGCAAGAAAGGATTGACACAGAGGAGCAGTCAATGCCACGCAGGTCAGACTGATGGAACAAGGGGATTCCACCTGACAGGTATTCTGCTAGTAAAGTTAAAGTGTGTAATGTATGGTATTAGCCAAGAAACTATAAGGAAGTATTGGCATTATCTAAAATAGAACAAGTAAAGTGGAAGGAAGCCATGGACAAGGAAATTAAATCCATGGGTGAACATAATGTGTTCACTTCTATGACATTCCCACAGGGTAGCAAAGCCGTAGGATGCAAATGGGTGTACAAGAAGAAAGTACTACCCTATAATGAGGTACAGTATAAAGGAAGGTTAGTGGCACAAGGTTTTTCACAAATAAAAAATGTGCACTATGATGAGGTATTAGCGCCAACTGTAAAGAGTGAAATCATAAGGCTGGCACTAGCGTTGGCAGTGGGACATGGCCATAAAATTTGGCATTTTGACATAACCACTGCATTCCTCAATGCTGAGTGAGGAAGAAATTTACATGGTTCAAGCACCAGAGTATGACAGTAAAAAGCCTAATACGGTATACAAATTGAACAAGGCCGTTTATGGGCTGAAGCAGTCAGCCAGGAATTGGAATATCTGTTTAGATACTGCATTGAAGGGTCTTGGGTTCAAGAGTTGCAAGGCTGATGGTTGCATATATACTGGAAAGATACAAGGTGGGGATTGTCAATTATTAGCATTTGTAGATGATCTCTGTTTCATTGGAAAAGATCTGTCACAGGTAAAAGAATTTTCTAATCAATTAGAGAAAAAAATTGAATTAAAAGATTTGGGAGATTTTTCGGTTGCTTGCACAGAGCCCCCAACTGGCGTTCCCTCTCCGCGGCCTCTTCGGCTTCCACCACGGCTTTGGAAGGAAAGTAGAGGGTCTCGATGTGAATACGCGATCCGTCCTCTACTTGCTTCCCCGTGGCATGCTTCTCTTCCTCCATCTTCCCTGAGTCTTTATGCCACCCGTTGATGGGTCGGCGTTGGGGCTCAGGACCCCGAACAGCACCCCGAGGATTCGGGGTAGCTGGATGAATTTTAAGGGAGATTCGGGTTAGTGTCAAGGTTCCAAATAGCATCCAATTTTCCGAGGCAATGCATTCCTCCAAGTTCCCCTTTATTAACAGAGCCATGTTGGTATGGCTGGGAGAAACCCATATCTGAAGTCCCAGGGGTTTCTCCACCCAGTTGAAAGTTCAAACCCTTGTCCCCACACACTCAAGTCCATCATGTGAACCAATCTTCATCTGCCAACTTGGCAGCTACTCCCATCTGCTTCCGTACAGGTGCAGGACAAAGGATGACCTTGACAATCTAGAAGGAATTTGTTATGGCTACATGCAGACATCCCTCATGCAATGACCCCTCCCAAATTCCCATAGCAAAGCATACATTTTAAAATAGCATAAAGTGTGGCAGGCCAAAGGCCCCAAGAAAAATGGCTTCGGCCTGACACTATCTTGGTGTAGAGATACAAAAAACTGAGAAAGGTGGTTATTCCTTCAGTCAAAGAAGGAAAATTGAACAGCTTTTGGAGAGATACAACATGAAGGATTGTAATTCTGCTGCAACACCTATGAGCACAGATTTTCACAACAATTTGGGTGAGGACAAAAATGAATCCTGTGATCAAGAGCTATATCAGTCTGCAATAGGGAGCTTGTTATATCTGTCACAGTGGTCCAGACCAGGTATAGCTTGTGCAGAGGCAGAATTTATTGTTCTGTCTGAGCTTTGCTCATAGGTAATTTGGTACGTACAGCTGTTAAAGGATTTAAACGTAAAAGTAACTGAAGCTGTAACAGTGTTTGAGGATAATGCTGCTTGCATTAAAATGGCAACAGGTGACAGAGTAAAGAACAGAAGCAAGCATGTGGATATTAAATACTGTAATGTAAGATACATCAAATGTAAATTAATTAGCTTGCTTCACTGTTCTTCAGAGGACAATCTGGCAGATATAATGACCAAGCCATTGGGTGGAGTGCACCATGGGAAGAATATTAAGTTATTCGGTTTTATGTCTACTCCAGTCATGAAGGGAAGAGTGTCAGTATATAAGGGTTCATGAATTGGAATAAACATGGTAACAGGTCAGCCAATGGGGACTGTTTGTTGACCCAGATGGCTCGGAGCCTGGGCGTGGCTTCGGTTCACTGATCTGTATATATATGAGTGCTTCTGTGATTCTATAGCTTCTGTGAATATTGATTCTGTACTTCTGGATTCTGAGTTCTGGTTCTGGCTTCTGCTGTATGGTATTGTATATAAAGAAGTTTCTTATATAAATGAATCCTGCTGAATTATTTACTTGTGTGCTGGTTGGATTGCTGCAAACTCTAACAAGTTCATTCTTCTTTTCATACCCTACAGGAGTAACAACAGTGCTAACAATGACAACACTAAGCATCAGTGCTCGTAATTCCCTGCCCAAAGTAGCTTATGCCACAGCTATGGATTGGTTTATTGCGGTTTGTTATGCATTTGTGTTCTCTGCCTTGATAGAATTTGCAACTGTAAATTACTTCACAAAAAGAGGATGGGCATGGGATGGAAAAAGCATAGTCAATGATAAGGTGAGTGATCAAAAATATGTTTAAGGTTTCTTCCAATTTGAAAAAAAAACAATTTAGCAGCATTTCTGTTGATAGTTTTCCATTACTGAAAAATAATTAAAGTCTTAAACAAATATAAAGACAAGGTATGTTAAACAAGAATGATTATGAAAAGAAGTAGAGAGTTTGGGTCTGCATTTCAGCAGAAATTAAACAGTTCATATGGAACCTTTCTCTACCTGTTTCATCTTAAAGAAACAAATATTATCCCAAGGCTGTCCATAAATTAAATCATAGCCCATTTATGCTTGTTTAATTTCCTTCAAAACCTTCAACCACATTTCATTATCTTCAACAATTTTTATAAGTAAATTAGTGAAACCAAAGATACTTTGCTAAAAGAATTTTAAACTATGATATATTGAGCATGATAAATGAAGAGCTGTCATAGATTTATATAATCTTTTTTGATTCTTTTGATTTTTTTAAATTCTCATTTGACTAAAGCAAATGGTTTATTTTAAAAAATGGTTTCCATTTTCAGAGATGTTTGCTCTCAGTAGAGGAATTCTGTGTTTAAAGTATATAAATATAATCCCTAAAAAAGCATTTAACAGCAATAATAATAATAATAATAATAATAATAATAATAATCTAGGTTTAATAAATAAACCTTTTTATTTATCAAGAGTTTTTAATCAAACAAAAAATAGAACAGCTGGTTCTATTGATCCGTCTGAACCAAAACATGTTTTGATGTTTTCAGTTGGAAGTAGAATGAAAAAGGCCTATTCTGTTCAGGGATATGAACCAAAATGTTGTTGTTCTGGGAGAAGAGGTTACAGTGATGGATATGAATGGGGAAAAAACAAGGATAAATGTCAGGGATCTATAGATCCATAGCAAGCAAAACTCCAAGGCAGGTAGATTCCTCAAAGAATAGCTTTATTGGAAATATCATATTGACACATATCTGGTGAAAACCAACTCTGAAGGGTCCCTCGATTTTCACCTAATTTAAAGTAAAAGTTTTTTCCTCAATCCCAAACAATCAGTCACATGGCCCAATCAAGGCAGCGTCTTCTGGTCAGGTGACATCACTCCTCCTTCCTGCGGCCAGGTGTGAGAACGTCCTTGATTCATAAGAGAAATTATTTTATTTTGACTACACAACCCCAGCTATCTCTAATCCCCCCTCCCTATCCCTCAGCTCCAATGTGGCAGCACTGAAGCTCCAAGATGGCTTCAGCCAGGCCAGCTTCAGAGTTGACAATAAGGACTTTGGCATGTTATCCTAGAGCAGGGGTGTCAAACTCCTGGCCCGCTGGCCAGATGTGTCACATACTAGCCGCACCCACCCCTGGTTTAGTGAAGGGGAAAAAAGTCACGATAAGTCATGTGATGACATGACACCACGAGTTTAATAATTAGTGAAGAACACAGTATAAGAAAGAAATGCATTTCTCATCACTGCAGTTACTGGTTACCTTGTACATAATGTGCATTTCAGATCTTCTAACTTACTCCTTTTCTTGAAGTATGGCAATAAATAATACATCTATGCAGATTGAATAATAACAGTCTATGATATTTCCCCATCTCTAGGTACTGCAAAATAATTTGTTTTATAAAATAATAAATACAAATATTCTGCCCACTTGCATAAGAGTTGGTTCACATTGAAGCATAGGTACAGAAGCTCCCAATTTGGTCAGCATGAAAACAGCATTACTCCATCACAGTGAAGAAAATGAATCATGTCACCATTGAAGATTCACACATAGGTACACATGGCCTTAATCAAAAGTTGGAGAAGCTTTCTACAATGGCAGTACCATAGTCAACGAGGTCAATCTGAGGCACATTATTGTGAATTGAATGAAGTAGATAGTATTATTGGTGGAGAAACGTTTGAAGTTATTTAATATTAATATTATCTTTTAACAGAAAAAAGAAAAGGCCTCAGTCATTAAGAAAAACAATGCCTACGCAGTGGCCGTTGCCAATTATGGACCAAACATCACCAAGGATTCTGTTCTCCCCACCATCTCCAAGAGTGCTACCACTACTTCAGAACCCCACAAAGTCAAACCAGAAACCAAACCACAAGAAGCAAAGAAAACCTTTAACAGTGTTAGCAAAATTGACAGAATGTCCAGAATAGTATTTCCAGTTTTATTTGGCACATTCAACTTGGTGTATTGGGCCACATATCTAAACAGGGAACCTGTCTTGCATGGGTTTGCACCCTCACACTAAAACCTTAACTTTATGCTGAGGGCATGTAACATCATTATGATCAAGTTGTTTTCCTATGTACAGTATGACTAATAACTGCTAATCAGTGAACTAATATGTACAGGATGTATATAGATGTCATGTTTGTTTATCTCCAAAGGAGGTGCACAGAGTTTAGTCATGGGATCTGTAAGCAGATGGCACCCATGGCAAATATATTCTGCTCTCCTATCTATGTGAGTTCTCCTAAATTTGGATTTAACTATGCTGAATTATATCCATACAAACCATATATGGTCCTACATAACTATTTAGTAACGCTATTTTTTTAATTTAAAGTTTAAGATATTTTTCTATGAGACAACTGATTCTACTTAATGCAAAGAAGCTATCATTTAAAAAGAGAAGGATTTTTTTTTTAAAAAAGAGTAATCTTAATAATTTCTTACAGTATCAGTGCCCATGTAAATATTACAGATATGTGATGAGCATAAGTACTCTCTTGTTAGCAATCATTAAGAATGCAAGTTATGCATAAAAGATTCAGAATGGCAGGGATAATAATTTCCTTTAATCAAGTTTTGAAGTTGCTAATTATTGGCTTATCCTATGGTGTTACCAGTGGTCTGATGATAAACAAAAGGGTTGCACTTGGAGATTCTTTCCAACAATACAAGGAAATAATTGAATCCATACCCATTGCAGAAGATGTTGACAACGTGCAGAAACACAATGAGACATAAAACTAAACAACTAAGCATGTGTTGTTGGTTCTTGGTTAGTTATATTAAGTCACTAATTTGTATTAGTTATTTCCCTTCTTCTGTCTCCAGTGCATTCTGGATCAAGTGACTTCTACTGAATCATGATTTAAAAGCTGAAATAGGCAAATTGTGCAGAAGTTCAAAGAGAAGCAATATTGATTAATAAGACAACCTCCATATATTCAAGTCACTGTTTTTGTAGATTGCTTCATGTCAACACCTTTTTGTGGCCCTTTTGATTCTGAGATATATAGTTTATTACAGACAAGAGATATTTTTATACCAACTGGGACATCAAAGTTGGAAGCCTATGTTTTAAGTCAGCAGAGGCTTAAACAGGATAGAATTTAACCAGAGAATTTAACCCAACAGGAAGACTTGTTTCTTCCCAGAGAGATATACTTGCTATTAGAAATAGAAAAAGCTATTGAAAATAGAACAGCAATATATGCAGATAGCTTCAGACATCACTGCTGAAATGCATGGATATTTTTGAACATTAACATGAAGATTTACTGTTGCTTGGAAAGAGGTTCCTTGTCTGATAAATTTAACGATTTAACTTCCAAACAAAACTTCTCTCTTCCTGCCCTGTCCTGTCTTGTCCTGCAGAATTACTTTTTCTCTCCTTTCATCCAATTTTTTTCTGTTCCCTTCATTCCATTTCTATCCCTTTTCATTTTTTCTTATTGCTTCATGAAGGAGAGAGAGAGGAATATGCATGTATGTGTGTGTCTGTACTTACATATTTCTCTCTATAAGAAAGTTTAGAGTTTGAACATGGTTGATACGTGCTGATGGGAGTTCATATCAATAAATTTGGTACTTCATTTTACAGGAAATTGGTTTTAATCAGTAATTATTACTTCAGGTTTTTTAAAATTTTAACCTGTCTGTACACTTTTTAGGATGGGAGTATTCACACACACACACACACACACACACACACAATATAATAATTATTTAATTATTTAATATATATAAAATAATGTACAATCTGTGACCTATTGGGTCATCATTTCAGAGAAACAGAATGACCACCGGCAGGGGGGGGGAAACTCTGGGAGCAGGAGCAACGTCCAGCTTCCTGCTTGCTTCCCCATTAACTTTCATTGAAAGCTGGCAGGGAGAAATGATGATTGCATAACTGTGGCTGATAAATCATAACTTTACCAATTTTCAATCTAACAGGGATCCTGCATTTTGGATGCATTATTTAAGTTAGCTCATTTGAGGTACATTGATTCAAAACTGTTGCCCTGTGATGCACTGCTTCACCCAATTGAAGGTTATAAACAATCAAACAGACACAAGAGTTTTAGCAGTCTATAAATATACACACAAACAGGAGAAACTGGCATTGTATGGTATTTTTGTCTGCATTTATAATATACTGTATTTTTCTAACTACCCTACATTTGGGGGAGGGTCTTCTTAAATTCATATTTCAGGTAAATATGGTCCTTCAAATAAGCCATTCAGTATTAAGGATATAGTAGTAGCAGTAAGGTCAGTTTTCATTTTATTATTTGAAATAACTAGAAAAATATTTGTTTTCAATTATTATATTTCTGAATTTTTGAAATGAGCAGCCTTAGAAATCATTTGCATTGATTGCTGTGCATATGACAATTTGCCACTAATAGTATCAAGTGACTTCACTAATAAGCCTAAAACTGAATCCAAAGGTTGGTGCCAAAGGTTGGATACAAACGTTCACTTCCATATGATGAAGTTATCTTTTGCTCATGGAAAAGCTATTCTCAGTCTCTAGAGTATTACATGAGAAATGTGCAATTCAATCCAAAGATGTTCTTCCATTTATGCAACCTCCTTCTGCATGATCTTGCTCAAGCAGGAGCATAAAAGCTACCATCACATTAGTAAGTGCTTGAACAAGCAGTTTGTAGATCAGCCTAAATAATCATTTTTGTTCTGTATACTGGTTCCTTGGAGTCTGTTCAAGACCATGTTTTGTAGCCATGGTTTCATATCTGTAACATTAACCCATTCAACTATCCAATAATGAAAAAACTCTGACACTTTTTTTTAGATTACTATAAGAAGTTCCAGAAACTAGATAGAAAAAGAAGCTTGATCAGTCAATAGGGCATAATCTCATGGATAATTTGCTTGTCATAATGCCATGAGAAGCAACATTTTACATTTTTACATATAAGTATATGACTTTATCTAGAAGGCAACTTTGAATATAAAATCCACCTTGTGAATTTCCATTTTTATAACTTTCAAAAGAAATGCTAAGTACCTAGAATATGCAATATCTTCGGATACTGTTCACAGAATTAAATACATTGGTAACATAAGATTTTTGTGCATTTTTTCCCAAAGTAAAGTTTCCATTAATTCCGCTCTAAAAGCGTTCCTTCATACTATTTGTTTTTCAATGTTGGTTCCATAATGGTAGTTTAATTCATTTATCATAAATTATTATTGCTGCTTTTGTAAAGTACAATTTATTTTTTCCTGGCATACCCTGTTTCCCCCAAAATAAGACATCCCCTGATAATAAGCCCAATCGGGCTTTTGAGTGCATGGCAATAAGGCCAAGCGCTTATTTCAGGGTTCAAAAAAATATAAGAAAGGGTCTTATTTTCGGGGAAACACGGTAAATGTAAAACAACTTTTTAAAAAAATAGTTTTTTCTATGAAGTGGATTATTTTTTGTTTTGTTTATAAAGAAAAAAACTTTAATGCTTCATAAATACTTAAATACTTATGAAAACTAAACTGAAGCCTGTATTTACAATTTTTGTATTATATTTAATATGATCCATTAATTTCATCCTGAAACTTGTCCCCAAAGCCCTTATAAACAATATCATCACTGATAATTATTTATATTTTTAAATTTTTCAATAGATTTGGTCAATCAAAAGTATTTGATTTACATACCGGTACATATTAGCAGTTATTAGTTGATTTTTAAGAAAAAAAGATACACCAGAATGATGGTGTCTTTATAGTAGCACTGTGTAGTTGTCTATTGTTATTTATTGCAGTTTTGTAGAGTACTTGAACGTAGTGCATAAACTAGATATTGCAAAGTTTAATAATACTGTATATTTCTAAAGCAAATTTAAAATTAATGTGTGGAAACTCATATATATGTGTGTTCGTATGTATGGTTAGAATGCAGTGTTTTGGCTGATTCTGCCCACTGCCAGGAATTCGATCCTGACCAGCTCATGGTTGACTCAGCTTTCCATCCTTCCAAGATCGGTAAAATGTGGACCCAGATTGTTGGGGGCAATATGCTGACTCTGTAAACCACTTAGAGAGTGCTGTATATCAATAGCAATAGTCTAAGTGCTATTGCTATGTGTGTATGTATGTGTATATGTAGAGGGGATGCGGTGGCTCAGTAGGCTAAGACACTGAGCTTGTCAATCAGTAAGGTCAGCAGTTTGACGGTTCGAATCCCTAGCGCCGCGTAACGGAGTGAGCTCCCGTTACTTGTCCCAGCTTTTGCCAACCTAGCAGTTCGAAAGCATGTAAAAATGCAAGTAGAAAAATAGGGGCCACCTTTGGTGGGAAGGTAACAGTGTTCTGTGCGCCTTCGGCGTTTAGTCATGCCGGCCACGTGACCACGGAGACATCTTCGGACAACACTGGCTCTTCGGCTTTGAAATGGAAATGAGCACCGCCCCCTAGAGTCGGGAATGACTAGCACATACTGTATGTGCGAGGGGAACCTTTACCTATGTGTATATGTAGATAGATAGATATACATATACATATACTGTACATACATACATACATATATCTTCTAGTACCAGATCTTCTAGCATTTACATTGCAATCCTATACATTTCTACTGGAAGTAAGTTTGATTGAATTCAATAGGGTTTGTTCCTAGGAACTTAAACATAACATTACCCTAAACTAAAGACATTTCATGTAATAGGAAAAAGTGTAAAGGATGGAACCATATTGTCCCATAAAGTATTTATCCCCTCTAATAAATTGTCCTTTCTTAATTAACAGTAGCTGAAAACATAGTTTATTTCAAACATTATTACAGAAAATCCTTATTTTTATATCTGTTCATATATAATGTAGATCTATATTACTCAGAAATGAGTGCAACAGTGTGATGATATTATGAAGGTGAGCAATTAAAAGTTCTTCATGGTAGAGTTATACATATTTTAAAATGTTTTATTTGTAAATTAGCAATTGGCTCTCCAGTGCTATGCTATCCAGGTACAAATACATGTATAAGTATGTATATATGTAAATCAAATGTAAATACCACAATGTAGACAGTTTTTAATTTTATTGTTTTTGGACAAAGGGCTGCAACAACATAATTCTAAGGCAAAGCCCAAATCATTGATCTGAATTCTTCTGTTCAAATGTTACAAATGTTTCAAATGTTACATCTGGGGTTAATTCTCAATCTGTGTTGTTCTTGGAAACCTGCAAACAAATTGCTAATAGTAGGAAAGGTAAAATAACCACCCTTTATTATCAGTGACATCCTTCTCTTTGGTGCTCCAGCGTTAATACTTTTGAGGCATTTTGAGTGTGATGAAGTGTGAACCAACATTTTCCAAAGACCCAATACAGTCTGATTCATCTGTTACGTCTAAACTTATTTTAGTTGTGGTAAGTTATATTATCTATTAATATAAATATACTACTATTTTCCCTATATGTATTTTCCCATTTATCAATATATTTTCTCATTATCCATCATCTCTTAACCTTTTTAAAATTCCATCATTTATTGACTTTTTAGTCAGCCTTTTGTCTCTCTCTCTCTCTCTTGGAATCTTGTATCTCTTTTTGATTTTTTTGTGCCTACTAAACTTTCCCTTCTCGGTACCCTTTGTCTCTTTCTGCTGTATTATTTGAACACCCATCAACAAGACTTCCTTTTGTTTTTTTAAAAAAAGATTTTCTCTTTTCTCTCTGTTCTATTATAAACTTTTGAGGGGTTATCTGATTGTCTCCTACATATTAATCCTTATTTTTAACTTCTTGTGTCTCGTTTTGATTTTTCCCTTCCACTGCTTTTTCTAATTTCTCATCTATTTCTTGAGTATTGTGTTCGTCTTTCCCCCCAATTGTTGAGTGACTTCTACATTCATTTCTGTGTCTTTAAGCAATTCCCTTGTCTCCTTATTGTTCTTTATAGATTCACACACACTTTTTAATATAAAAAAATTTCTTTATATACCTCTATTGTCCACTGTAAATCCATTTTATAACAATTTGATAAAAAGTATAAAAAGTATATTTCTATAAGTTCCAACGTCTCAGTATTTAAAAACTCCTGCATCCATTCTTCATATGTTTCAGCCTCCAGTCCCCTAATTACCTTTGTTGCTCTTTGAACTCTTGAGTCTCAACATCTTTTTTGTATCGTGAAACCAAAATTGGATGCAATATTCCAAGTATGGTCTTACCAAGGTATTATAAAGTGGTACTTCACATGTTCTTGATTCTATCCATCTGTTCATGCAGCCTTGGATTGTGTTAATGTTTTTGGCAGCTGCAGCACACTGCTTGGTCATATTTAAGTGGTTGTCCACTAGGACTCCTAGATGCCTCTCACAGTTACTACTATTGAGCCAGATACCACTTATTCTATATCTCCACATTTGGTTTTTCTTGCCTAAGTGTAAAACCTTACTTTTTTTTTACTTATATACAGTAAATTGTAGGAATCCTGATATTTTTATTTTGTGAGGGCAAGATTTTGGCATTACAAAAAAAAGTATGGGTCACATACGTTACATTTACAATTTGATGTAGAGTGTATTTCATTATAAAGTCTCTAAAACTCAAATCAGTGTGTTTGAGATGATTCATTTCATGATATAAATTAAAGTATACAGAGACTGTAATACTATATGAGTATATTTGCAAGATATTTTTTTCTGGATAGATAGAAAGCTGTCTTATAGTAAATCAGATAATTACATATAGATAAGCATTGTCTACATCAGTTGCCTCTTGGTTTCCAGAATTTTAAATAGGAAGGTTTCCTTTCCAAAAATGTTTGTGTCTAATTTTGCATAAAATGCAGATGATCTACCATTTGCTGTCACTTTTCTCCATCTGTTTGCTTGGTCTGAGTGTTTGTCACATTTTCATGTAAAATGCATTTACAAGTGTAAGCTACATCGATGAGGGCAGTTATTTCAGCAGCATCTGCAAGGAAGGTGGTCAAAACAAGCAAATTGTAGTTGCATTGCAATCAATGCCCTGTCCTTTTTATGTGACCGTGGATGCCATTTTGCTTGTTTTGACTCTTTCATCTTCTTCAGACACTGAAGCATGGATCCTTCTTTCTGCTATGGCCAAGCTGTATGGGGAAAGAGTAGGAATGTGACAGTTAATCTAGTATGGACATTTTCTGGTAGAATTTGAATTGTTTGAGAATGGTATCATAGAAAAGAATGAATGATTTCTCCATTCCTGTCTCAATGCATAGGCACTTTTTAAAAATGGTGCCTGAGCTTATTTAGAAGGTAGATAATATATATTTTCTTATGCATTAGGTGATGTTTTAACTGAAATAATTCTTAATGGAAAGGGAGGGAGGGAGGGAGGGAGGGAGGGAGGGAGGGAGGG
>QLTV01002543.1:353628-363834 GCA_003457575.1 Thermophis baileyi | reverse complement strand
AGTCCTCAGAATATACATTACCTGACCCAGTTGTTTCTTCCCCAAACCCCAAAAACTTTAACCTTAGATTATCTACCATCGACCTCACCCCATTCCTAAGAGGTCTGTAAGGGGTGTGCATAAGCGCACAATCGTGCCTACCGTCTCTGTCTTAATGTACCCATATATTCATACTTCTTGTACTCATAATCATGTACTTGTACTATTATATATATATACAATCATGTTTATACTTTGTCTATACTTTGCTTGTAATCATATATGCTTGACAAATAAATAAATTAAATTAAATTAAATTAACTAAGATAAGAGTCCTGGAAGCATACAACGAATGATTGTGGGAACTAAATATGTGTAGTCCAACAAAGAGAAGGACTAGGGGTGACATGATAGCAGCCTTTAGGAGATAAAACCAGTTTGCCATAACTCTGCAGTGCAAAATATTAATTTATTAAAGTTAATTCTTTGCTAGAGCAAACCAGGGACTAAAAAAAAAAGACCATCAAGAACCAAATGCCTTAAATTGCTAAAAAAAATTGGAAGTGGAGAATAAATAAACATGAACAATAGGATAAAAAAGCATAACAAGCACTTTTTCTTTAAAAAAAATCAGAATGAGAGAGAAAGAAAATAAAATCTAATTTTCTCAGTTCTTGAAGGTAGCAAATAGAGAAAGCAGAATAATTCATTTTAGGCATACTGTAGACATACTGAAGAATAATAGAGTTGGAAAGGACCTAGGAGGTCATCTACTCCAGTGGTTCTTAACCTGGGCAATATCGCCCCCCAGGGGGCGATTTCATTTTTCAGGGGGGTGATGGAACGAAAAGGGGCAACGTGGGGGCGAAGGAACAAAAAGGGGCGATATGGGGGCGATGGAACGAGAAGTTTTGGGGACACTTTTGAATACGCATCACTTATCTTCATGCGCATTGTGCAGCAGCCTCTACCCATACAGTGGCGCGCCATTGGCCAGAATGGGCAGTGATGGAGGGGGGAGCGCTTCTTTCAAAACATTGCATGCTGAGTGGCTGTCCCCTGTGACGTCAGCTGTAATGTCAATGTAACTGTTGAAACTAGGTTTATCCACAAATTTCAGTCAATACAGATCAGGCACAGTTGTATTCTGGCATTAATAGATTACATTGAGGTTATCTCTTTTGTTGATTCCCCCCACTCCTTATAGTGCAATAACATACTCAAACCTACAAACATCACATTATTCCTTTCCAGTTAAGTAACATCATGCAGAGTACAGCAAGAAAAAAAATTAAAGTCACAAGACACAAAAAAAGAAGAAATGGCTAATGAACTCCTCTTCACTATATCACTTCAGTCTCTATCCTTGCAAAGCATCTTGCATCTCCGGCTAGTGGAGACAGCATCCATGAACGGGTTAACTCTGTCTATTATCCAATCAGGACTGAGACTGCTAATTGATTACACACCTCCTCATCCCGTGACTTCCACTTTTTAGACTCAGTCTGATCTTGGACAACACGTGGTTTAAAGAGCTCCCGTTTTTGAATGCTGTTTTCCTATTCTACTTAATAGTGTACTGTCTCTTTAAAAGTTTTTTGCTTGATTCTGGAGAGAAGGGCTGCCTTTGCAGCTGCTAGGCTGCCGGCTGACAGTTGCCTAGCAGGGCAGCACGCAGAAGAGTTCTCTCTGCCAAGCTGACCCTTGAACATGCTGATTTCTGCTCAGGATCTTTTCTGCCTGTCTGCGGAGTGCTTGCGTGCCCATGAGCTTCGCTCTGTGGCGCTGCGAACCTCCCTGTGACAATCAGCTGATTGGGGGAGTGATCAGCTTCATATTTGTGGTGAGTTCTGAAGAGTGAGGAGGCATTTCTGGAGGCCCGATAGCAGGCTCTTAAGGGGGGGGGGTCTCTTTCGATCCCTGTAATTTCCCCATTAGCCATTCCAGCGCGCGAGCTTGCTCTGCGGCTGCCATGACCACGAGGAGACGGTCACCATTTTGTTTTGGGGTCCGGTTGCCATTTTGAATAGGTTCCGGCCGCCATTTTGTTTTTACCCTCGTGGTCATTTCGCCAGTGTTGGATTGCCTTTTTTACAGCGTTTTACCCGGGAGAGGCTTCCCCTGCCTCTCTCTATTCCAGGAGGGCATTTTTTCCCTTTTTTCTGCCTCCGGAGCTTCAGGATCAGCTCTTTCAGGGGCTGGTGTCCTTCCTTGTTAAATCAGGCACCTTGTGGGTTTACCAAGATGGCGGAAGGCTCTTCTCGCCGGAGGTCCATTTCTGAAAGGAGTTCCCCTCCTTCTCTGCTGCATGGTGCCACTCTGGAGCTACTACCAGGGCTGCTAAACGCCAGGTGGCCTCTTCCTCCTCAAGGTCCTCCAGGTCTCAAAAATCCTCCAAAACGGAGGATAAAAGGGATCAGAGCAGGCACAGGCGAGGGGGCTATTGATCAAGCCCAGAGGTCTTCTTCCTCCAGATCCATTGCTCGACAAAGGGCTTTTCCTACAAGATCTCTTTCTCCCTCCCCTCTCCCTGCAGAGAGGGTCCAGGTGCCTGCAGCATCGATTACTGGGGCTTCTCCCTCAGGGGGGATATTACAGCCTTTAATGGATTTGCCCGGCAACAGTGAGCAGTCCTTTGGCTCTGCGTCAAATTTGGGGGATCCCATCACCTTTGAGGTTCAGGCCCAGGTCCATAGAAGTTCCAGGCCTGAAGCCACATTCACTCCAACTGCTGCAGGCCTCACACCTGAGGAACAGTTGGGACCAGCAGCCCAGGCTTGGATTTCTGAAGCCATCAGGCAGGGCATTGCTGCTACCTTGCAGCAGAGATCTCATAGAGGGTCCAGTGTCTCTAGGGCCCAGGAACAGATCCAGGTTCTTCCTATTATGGAGGATGAGACTCTACATAGGGAGGAGGAGTTATCCCAGTCTTCTTCAACTCGAGAGGCCTCTCTGGGGGACGAGGGAGAACTTAGAGATTTTGATTTATCAGAAGATGAGGTTCTCTCCCCCGATCACCCCTCTTCTGTTGGCCTATTTCACCCTCAGCTTTTCAGGTCTTTGTTATTTAAGGCACGGTGCACCACCAGACTGGGATCCGCCTCGAAATCCGCTGACCCAGTTTTGGGGCCCTATAATCTGGCTGACACCCTGTTTGTGGAGCCCACGGTGGAGGTGGAGGAAATTCCAGCCCCCAAGATGTTCCTTGACACCGTCCAGAGACAATGGTCCTCACCCAGTTCGGGTCCCAACCCCAGTGGGCTGGAGAAGCATTTTTATAATGTGGAATCAGGTCTTTCTCAGATTCTTCAGGTTCCAGCGGTGGACGGTCCTGTGGTTGCCATGGTTTCCCCCTCAGCGATCATGGGGGCTCCAGAGGAGGCATTACGGCCTGAGGATAAGGAGGTGGAGCAATTGTTGGTGAAGGGTCAGCAGGCTTGTGCGAGGGCCGTCAAAGCCTCCACGGCAGCCTCCTTTTTTAATAGGGTTTCTCTCCTCTGGCTTAGACAGCTGCAAGATAGGATTTCAGTGGATGACACTAGATCTCATCAGGACCTGAATAAGGTCATGGCAGCTCTAGAATTTTCGGCAGACACCACCCTCCACATGACCCGCTTTGCAGCCAAGGCCATTGGGTCCTCGGTAGCATCCAAAGGCTCCTTTGGCTGAGGCAGTGGCAGGCTGACGCCCGTAACAAATGGCATTTGGCTTCAGCTCCTTTTATGGGGACTTCCCTGTTTGGAGACTCCTTGGACCCTCTTCTGGTGGAATCTCGGGATAAGCGGAAGATTCTACCTTCAGATTCCCGGAGGTCAGAGTGGCGGCCGGTACCTTATTAATGCCTGTCGTCCTTTCGAGGGCAGGAGAGTGGGTTCCGGCCGCAACGTTTCCAACGAACCTTCCCTCCCCGCCAGAGTCAGCCTCAGGACAGACAGGGCAGACAGTCATCCAGGTACCCCCCTAAGAAAGGGGTCGCCCCTTCAGAAGGTGAGGATTTTTCTGCATCCAATCCTCCCATTGGGGGTTGGCTGGCACTTTTTGCCGACCGATGGGTGGAAACCATCTCAGACGCCTGGGTCAGGGAGACGGTGAGAGCGGGCCTCTCCTTAGAGTTCATGTCATCCCCCCCTAGTTTTTTCCGTCCTTGTCCAATATCCAGGGACACATCTAAAAGACTCCTCATGAATTCGGCCATTAAACACTTACTCGAAATTCGGGCTATCCAAACAGTTCCGGAGGAGCAACGAGGACGGGGGTTTTATTCGCTTCTATTCCTCGCTTGGAAGTCCTCGGGGGGATGGAGAGTGATTTTGGATCTTAAAACCCTGAACCTTCACATTGTTTATTGATGGTTCAAGATGCAATCCCTCCAGTCCATTTTGGAGACCGTCCGGAGGGATGACTTCCTTATGTCAGTTGATCTGACAGAAGCGTATCTTCATGTCCCTATTCACCCCGCCCACAGGCAGTTCCTGATTTTTATTATGCTAGCAAGCACTATCAGTACCAACCCTTGCCATTTGGTCTCTCCTCTGCCCCTCGAGTATTCACCAAGCTGATGGCGACTCTTGCAGGTTATCTCCATTCCCTTCCAGTCTGCATCCAGTTTTATCTTGACGACATCGTGATCCTGTCAACCTCAGAGGGGCAGGCCACTCGAGACTTGGAGATCACCATACGCGTTCTCCAGGACCACAGTTTCTCCATCAACATGGCCAAAAGCCACTTGGTGCCCACCACTCAGTTTCAACACCTCGGGGCGATCATCGATACAGTCGAGACCAGGGTGCTCCTTGTCACTACATTCATTTTGATTTGTCAGCAGGACTCTTATTCTGAAATGACACTGTATACTGATATGAAGTTCTCATGTGATACCTGTACTGCGCATGTGTTAATCTTTCCTTTGTTCTCTTTGTTCTTCACCATGTAGACACAGACTTAGGTGTTCTTATTTTTGTTATGCAAATATATTACTTTTATTCTTTCCTGGACTCCGGTCTTATTCATGAGGGTTGAGAGCAGGGAAACAAGATTCATTTCACCTCTAATTATTTTTATCTCCGCAACACTCCTCTCCCACGACCGTCAGGTCAGTCTGAGGGATATGGCGTTGCGCGTCATGCAAGATCACTCAGTCACCCTCCAGCTTCTGTCCCAACTCCTGGGGAAGATGATCTCCTGCATCTCCATCACACCAGGGGCTCGTCTTCACTACAGAAGTCTCTAGTGGTTCCTGCTCCCATTCCAAAGGGAGGGCAGCAGCACTTCCCTCTGAAAGGTCTCTGTCCCACCAGAGGTGCTTCGGTCGCTTCAGTGGTGGATCTCGGACGCGATCTCCAAGGGCAGAGTATTCCAGGAGCCTCGCCGCCTCATCCTGACCACCAATGCCAGCCTCTCCAGGTGGGGGGCTCATCTCTCGTCCCACATGGCGCAGGGTCAGTGGTTACCGGAGGACCTGGCCCACAACATAAATTGGCTCGAGTTGTGGGCGATTCATCTCGCCCTCATACAGTTCCAGGACTTGGTGTTGCACCAGCATATATTGGTCCTCATGGACAATGTAGCAGCGAAGGCCCACGTCAATCGTCTGGGGGCACTCATTCCGAAGCTCTTATGAGGGAAGCGTTACAACTGGGTCTCTGGGCGGAGGCCAATCTTCAGTCCATCAGGGTGGCACACATTTTGGGGGTGGAGAATGTGCAGGCGGACTGGCTCAGTCGCTCCACCGTGGACAACTCGGAGTGGCACCTTCATCTGTCGCTCTTCAGGGAGGTCTCGGACAGGTTCGGTCTTCCATTAGTTGACCTCTTTGTGACCCAGGCCAACGCTCAACTTCCTAGCTTCTTCTCTCGTTTCCCCATCCTAGAGGCGGAGAGGGTGAATGCCTTACACAGCCCATGGCCATGGGGTCTACTATACACCTTCCCTCCCATTCCCGTTCTTCCAAGGGTCATCCGGAAACTGCTGGAAGAGAGGGCAGAGCTTCTTCTACTAGCTCCTCATTGGCCCAGATGTCCCTGGTTCGCAGACCTGATCAGCCTATCCGTAGCCAGCCCGTGGCACATCCCACCGGACAGGATTCATCTCAGTCAGGGGGCCCTTGTCCATCCGGACCCCCAGTGGCTGCAACTGACCATTTGGCAATTGAGCGGCAATTGTTGAGAGGGGACAATCTTCCAGATCGCGTCATCAGCACCCTCCAGGCTTCCCGCAGGGTGTCCACCAACAGAATTTATGACGCCACCTGGTGGGCCTTTTGTACCTGGTGTTCAGCACGCAGTTTTTGTCCGCTGGAATCATCGGTGTCCAGGGTCCTGGTGTTCCTACAGGATGGTTTAGAAACGGGTCTGGCCCCTAACACTCTTCGTCGGCAAGTGGCCGCTCTCTCCTCCATCTTGCCCTGCGGAGCCAAGGATTCCTTATATCAACACCCACTGATTCGCCAATTTCTCCGGGGTGCTTCCAACCTACGTCCCCCCGTGGTTCATCGTTATCCCACTTGGGACCTGTCAAAGGTCCTCAATGCCCTCATGCTGAGCCCCTTTGAACCTCTTCGAGAAGCCAGTTTGCGTCATCTTTCTTACAAAGTTGCCTTCCTTCTGGCCATCACTTCGGCTTGCAGGATTTCTGAGCTTGCGGCTCTCTCGATCAGATCTGACCTGTGTGTATTTCATGCGGACAGGGTGGTCCTGCGTCTTGACCCCACCTTCGTTCCAAAGGTTAATTCATGGTTCCACAGAGCTCAAGAACTGGTTCTTCCTAACTTTTGTCCTCATCCAGTTCATCGGCTGGAGCGCAAATGGCACAAGTTGGATGTTCGTAGAGCCCTGAAGATATACATTTCTTGGACATCTTCGTTTCGTAGGTCTGAATCCCTTCTGATTTCCTTTCAACCATCAAACATGGGCTCCAAGGTTTCTTCTCCTTCTGTTGGTCGGTGGATTCGAGCCTGCATAGCTAAGGCCTACGAGATTCAGGCTCTTCCGCTGCCTCGACACATCACCGCTCATTCCACTCGGAGTGCGGCTACTACACCGGCTTGGGCTACGCAGACTTCGATAGAGGAGGTTTGTCGTGCGGCCACCTGGTCCTCTCCATCTCCATTTATTCGTCATTATAAGCTGGACTCTTTCGCTTCAGCGGAGGCTGCCTTTGGTCAACATGTTCTTCAGCAAGTTCGTGCAGACAGGGGAAGTCAGGACCAGGCCGCGCCCTCCCATTAGGACAGCCAGCTTTGGTATGTCCCGTTCATGGATGCTGTCTCCACTAGGGGCGTTGGTTCTGACCTGATACGCTCCATCTCATAGCCGTGGAGACAGCATCCAGCCCCACCCAGATTCGCGTCCGGTCCTGCTTGTTTCTTCTTGACTATGCATGAGCACCATGCATGTTTGCATCAACGCCTTCGTCAAAAAAGCAGAAGTCACGGGATGAGCAGGCGTCTAATCAATTAGCAGACTCAGTCCTGATTGGATAATAGACAGAGTTAACCCATTCATGGATGCTGTCTCCACGGCTACGAGATGGAGCGTATCAGGTAAGAACCAACGCACCTTCTAGCACATCAATACACCTCTTCATATATTTTGGCTTTTGTTCTTTTGTATTTTAAGAATACAAGATAAGAATGAAAAAAAGCTTGCCATTTTCTCAGTTGATTATGAGCCATTAAAACAATTAAGCAGGTACAGATATATACTTGGGAAGTACATCAACAAAACTTCAAGCTTGTTTGCAGAATGATTGTCACAAGGACAATTGGTGTTTCTCTCTCTCTCTCCCTCTCCCTCTCCCTCTCCCTCTCCCTCTCCCTCTCCCTCTCCCTCTCCCTCTATATATATAATCATTATATATATAGTGATATATATAATATCACTATAATATATAATATATATTATATTCTATAATATATAATATATATTATATTCTATAATATATTATATATATTATAGAATATATAAACATATAATCCCTCCCCTGGTTCATCTGATAAGGGAGGAGAGCCTGTGGCTTAGAAGGTTAAAGCAACTGCCTGATAGGCAGGCAGCCCAGGTTCGAATCCAAGTAAGGGTATGGCTAGCTGATGAGAGCTAAATAGCTTGAAATAGATCTATACTTGTCTCCCTTTATTTATTTATCAGTAAAAAATTTATATATAGTATAACTGGTTTGTCATGAATGCGACTGTCAGATCCCAAAGAGTGATCGTGCCATTCAATTGAGAAAAGGGGGTGCCTTGGGTTCGATTTATTAGCATTGCCTGTGTCAATTGATGGTTTACAACTTATACCCTGGCGCCAAGCATCCTGACATCTCTTCACCTTTGGAGAAGGTTTATGAGGGGCAATGTGGGATGTTTCACTTTAATGGATAACAGAAGATGGTCAGATCAACAATGTATCCATTGTTCCATGTTTGGCCTTTGGGTGCTTTGGAAAATAGGTTGTCCTCCTCCTCTCTGTGGAAGCCCCTCAAATGTTGGAACACAACTATCATGTCACCCCTGGACCTTCCCTTCACTAGACTAGCCATGCCTAGTTCTAGTAATAGATCTATAAAACAGACATCTACTAATATTCATTTGAAATGGCTTGTTTCAATGCTGATCAAAGGATGAAGAAAGATCAGCAATGGCAGCATATAAAATGCTCTCCAGCATGATTGGAGATCCCTGTGGGATGGAATGAAGCAAATACTGATTGCAGATCAGCATTCCCTGAACTCTTATTCTTCTACTTTCTTCTCTTTTTCTTTTTCAAATTATTTCAGATAGAGCAGGAAATAATGATAAATGAAATAAAGAGCTGTGGTGGCGCAGTGGTTAGAATGCAGTATTGCAGGCTAATTCTGCTGACTGCCAACTGCCAGCAGTTTGGCAGTTCAATTCTCACTGGCTCAAGGTTGACTCAGCCTTCCATCCTTCCAAGGTCAGTAAAATGAGGACCCTGATTGTTGGAGGCAATATGCTGACTCTGTAAACTGCTTAGAGAGGGCTGTAAAGCACTGTGAAGTGGTATATAAGTCTATGTGCTATTGCTATTGCTAAAATAAAAAAAATAAAAAAAATAAAAGAGGGGATCAACTTATTTTCCAAAGCACCAGAAGCCAAAACAAGAAACAATGGATCTAAACTAATGAAGAAGAGAAGCAACCTAGAATTAAGGAGAAACTTCCTAAAAGTGAGGACAATTAACCAGTGGAACAGCTTGCCTTCAGAAGTTGTGGGTGCTTTATCACTGGAGGTTTTTAAGAAGAGACTGGACAGCCACTTGTCTGAAATGGTATAGAGTCTCCTGCTTGAGCAAAGGGTTGGATTAGAAGATTTCCAAGGTCCCTTCCAGCTCTATTCTAATTGATTGAAGAGAAAAGCCACATACAGTAAGTGCTTAGTAGAGAATATGGGTACATTTTAGTAGCCACATCAATCAGGTGTGAGAGTGGTTTCTTTTTTTTGAACAAGGGCAATACTAGGTGCTGGGAACTCTTATAAAACTACTTAAACAGAGCTACAAAAATGCATTTAATAGTAGCTCCTATTCTTAAGGCTGCTCAAATTAATTTATCAAATTGAAAAATAAATTGGATAGTAATTCTGATCTTGACAGGATCCTGATTGGTTATGTTAATGCAACAGGGGAGCATGACTCAATTAGATATGTGCTTAATAGCCTTATTGTGTTTTAAATAGTAGAAATGCAGTTTCACAAAATTAAAAGATTTGATTTGATAATATTTATGCATCCTATTAAAGCTGGCTTACAATGGCTTTGCTATCCTATCTTATTTCAGTGTTTCTTAGTCAAATACCCCCACCCCATGAAATCTACATCCTGTACTGTAGAGGCAGAGAGAGGCCTGTATTTCTAATTCTTAAGATTGGAAATTCTCCCCGGCACTTAAATTAAAAAGAAGAATTGTTTCTTCTTGGCAAACAGAATAATTATTTGGCCAAAATCAATGTACTCTTGACAAGGTATGTTCCAAGGTTAGTTTTTGTATTTTAGTGCTGCAACTTTTTTCTCTACATCTTTTTATAGCTGGAAGGAAAAAGTGAAAGCCACTGCTATTTCCTGAACAGAATGTACCAGTTGTAGGTATGTCGTGCTATAGAATAGAATAGAATAGAATAGAATAGAATAGAATAGAATAGAATAGAATAGAATAGAATAGAATAGAATAGAATAGAACAGAACAGAATAGAATAGAATAGAATAGAATAGAATA
>QLTV01002543.1:283069-312688 GCA_003457575.1 Thermophis baileyi | reverse complement strand
GCAATACCCATAGCCACTCGGTCTTGTCTGGGTTAAGTCTGAGCCTGTTAACTCCCATCCAGACCCTCACAGCCTCCAGGCACCGGCACATCACGTCCACCGCTTCACTGAACTGACGCGGGGTGGAGATGTACAACTGGGTATCATCAGCATATTGCTGATACCTCACCCCGCATCATCGGATGATCTCACCCAGCGGTTTCATGTAGATGTTAAATAAGAGGGGAGAGAGGACCGAGCCCTGAGGCACCCCGCAAACGAGGGGTCTAGGGGTCGATATTAGACCCACCGCAAAAAATGAGGCTAGGACTTATTTTCACGGTAGGTCATATTTTCGGGGAAACACGGTATAAACAGCTACACATTTATGAGCCATGGTGGCACAGTGGTTAGAGTGCAGTACTGCAGGCTACTTGTGCTGCCTGCCGGCTGCCTGCAATTTGGCAGTTCAAATCTCACCAGGCTCAAGGTTGACTCAGCCTTCCATCCTTCCAAGGTGGACCCAAATTGTTGGGGGCAATATGCTGACTCTGTAAACCATTTAGAGAGGGCTGTAAAGCACTGTAAAGCAGTATATAAGTCTAAGTGCTATTGCTATTGCTATAGTAAAAGATTTTTAAGCCACTTCATGCCTTTAAGAGGCTTCAAAGCATACACATATATAAAATTGCAATAATGAGAAACTATGAAAAATATAAATATTTCAAAATAAATATTAACAATTCTGTTATTATATAATTATTTACTTAATCTTCAGAAGAACTATCAATTTTTAAAGTTCCATATTTATTATTTTTCTGAGAAATTTGCTTTATTTTTCAAAACCAAATATTTGCTATTTGTTATGTCCTGGACACAATCATACGATCAATCAGTTGATGCAAAAATTAAAACATCTTCCCAATTCATTTTGCTGCAGTGAGAAAGCAAAAGTAAAACATGAGAAACTACAGAAAAAGACAAGCAAAAATGAGAAAGACAAACAAGTGAGAGACAAAACAAGAGAAACAGATGAGCAATAAGCAAACGTGAGAACAAGAAGATAAACAAGAGAGCAAAAGAGGGTGATAGAATAGGCAATAGAAAGCTAAGGTATCAAGGATGGATCAGGAAATCACACAAGCCATAGAACAAATCATGCACCAAGTAATTAAGTGAATGACAGAGGGGAAGGGGAAGTGAAGAGAGATATCAAGCATGCAGTGAAGTGGGTGGTGGATTGGATGATAGAGTGAAAAAAGACAATGAAATAGATATTCTAGCATTCTATAAAGTTGGTAATGGAGTAAAAGGATGATGGAACAAGTAATATAGCATACAATGAAGATGAGAGGGTGAGCACAAGCATAAATATGAGCTAAGAAGGAGCGATGGATGAAGCAAATGATAGTGTGGTGGAGATGGCAGCAAAGTGAGATGTCAGGGTTCCGAATAGCATCTGGAATTAAATCGGAGTCCGAGGCAAACGTTTCCTCAAAGTTCCAATTTATTAACAGAGCCATGTCAGCACGGCTGGGAGAAATCCTGAATCTGAAGCCTTCGGGGTTTCTCCACCCAGTTGAAAGTTCAAGCCTTTGTCCCCACACCCCCAAGTTCATCACATGAACCAATCTTCATTGCTTCATCTTCTGGTAGCTTGGTTGGAACTCCACCTTCTTCCGTGCAGGTGCAGGACAAAGGATGACCTTGACAATCTAGAAGGAATTTGTTGTGGCTACATGCAGACATCCCTCATGCAACTGCCCCTCCCAAATTCCCATAGCAAAGAATACATTTTAAACTAGCATAAAGTGTGGCAGGCCAAAGATCCAAAGAAAATGGCTTCGGCCTGACATGAGAAAGCATTGGAATAACCGATGGAACAATTGATGAAGCAACAATTGAGTAAGTGGAGAGAATAATGGAATGAGCAATAGAGAAATATAGAAATCTGTGATGGAATAAGTTATAGATCAAGAGTGAAAAGAGTGGAAACAAGAGGACTGAACGAGAAAAAATAAGTGACAGAAAGAAAGAAAGAAAAAATAATTTAAGGATGATCCAGAGGTGGGTGGGAATGGACTGCCTGATCCATGGGAAGATAGGGGCTTCCTGGTAAAGCATGAAAGTTGAGAACCCTCCAACTACCCCACCAATTCTGATAGATAATAAATCTACCAGTCAAAACACACATGTTCCACTAGTTCTAGCCCACTCCACATTTTGGAAAGTGATTCGTGGATATTTTTTCCTGACAGCAGGAAATCAACCAATTGGTTTCCTTAACTTGTCCCATAGCAAAGCTGTAAGGATCAGCTTTATTACTGAGACAATATAAAACTGGGCTGCCAAATTTTGCTGGCATTCTTTTGGGCCACCTCCATGACTCTAATGGTATGTGGGAATTACCTTGGTAGGCCACGGGAAAAGCCACAGCCAGGGCAATGATTAGATAAGAATCAACTTAGTCTACAAAAGGAATGTGGACAAATATCTCAGAAGGGTCCCTCCCTAGTTTCTTGGGTTGTAAAGGAAACTGGGAGAAATGCACTTTCAGACTTGCAAGATTGATGTCAGCCTTACAAAGTAATCCACATAGGAAGCACACCCAGATGAACTAATTCTAGTTTATTGTAAGATTACATTAAGAGGGTCTTGCAAATCTTCTGTCATATCTTCTGACTGTTATTGATGTTCATGGATCCACTCAAGAAACTGGAAGGCTCGATTTTGCTTTGGGCAAAAATTAGATCTACACCTCTCTCCAGCCTATTAGCAAGCAATGTGAACTATCTTGCCAACAGAAAGAAATGTTCTGCATTTTTTATTCTCCATAAGCAGGTGCCTGTAAAGATTATCTTAAACTCAAAAGCATAGTCTCTTAACACCCTGCACTGGAGTGTGTCTCCCTCCATTTACAGCTGGGCAATATCCAACTTTCTGAGGTTGTCAGGTACAATCTGAATTGTTTATATTTTTGTGGCTTGTTATTATTTTTTCTTGATTTAAATGGTCATATAAGTATTGCCACTCTGTACTCTGTACGTTCTATAAAAGAACATGGGGAGGGAAGAGAGAGGGAGTTGAACAACAACAGCCCAAGGGGCTCAAAATTACATAACACTATTCTTTTTCTCCCTCAAACATTGTTTGCTCTTTTGTTTGGGAGATGTTGAAAAAGACAAAAAATAAGGAGGGAAGAACTAAAAAAATCTTTAAAAAATTCCCAAGCTAGCTTCTTCTCTATCTTCTTACTTAACAAATGGAGCAATCCAAATTGCAAGGTTTCAGGAGGTATATGGTGCTCATATTATATTAGGGGCAGAAATGATGTTATTTCTTCTATAGACCAGTCATTCCACAGTAATAATAGTATTAAACATTTATTGAATATCATTAGAAGATATTTATTTATTATTAAATTTATATGCTGTCCATCTTACTGTAAAGTAAGAGAAAATCACAGAAGGCTACTATCTCTAAAGATACAATCCTTTATATATTGAGTGTTGTACACTTGAAATAATGACATTAATTAATTAATTATGGCAACACAGTGACACACAGCAGAGAGAAAGCAGAACTGCTTAATTACTTCTTTGCATCTGCTTTTATACAAAAGGATGAAATAGCCCATCCTATCAAAAGCAGCACCAAGTGAGACAGAGCAGGTATACAAATAAAAATGGACAAGAAATTTTCAAGAGAATACCTATCTGTCCTGAAGGAGTATAAGTCACCTGGACCAGATGGTTTACATTCCATGGTTCTGAAAGAGCTGGCAATCATAATCTCAGAGCCACTGAATATAATCTTTCAAATCTTTTCTGTAGCACAGAGGAACTACCAGAAGACTGGAAAAGAGCTGAGTGGTTCCAAACTAAAAAAAGGCAAAAAATAGATCCTGGACATTATAGCTTAGTATCAATACCTGGGAAAATCCTGGAAAAGATAATCAAATCTTTCTTGTCTTGAGGTTGTCATGCAACAGTAGTTGTCATGCAACATCTAGAAGCCATATCACTTCCACAAATACAACCAAAAATATGGATCAGATATGTAGATGACACCTTCACTATAATAAAAAAGGACCTATTAGAGAACACTCACAGAACCATCAATAACATTTTTAAAGGAATCCAGTTTACCAGAGAAGAGGAAAATAACAACTCACTATGATCCTGGACATCCTGATCAGCACAGACCACAATGGCAAACTAGAAAAGCAAGTCAACAGAAAAACCACCCATACCAACCAGGTGCTTCACTACCAAAGCAACAACCCAACCTCCCATATGAGAATCTGCATAAGGACTTTATTTAAACGAGCCCAAACACACTGCAGCAACCCAGAACAGCAGAAATAAAACTAACATAATGGTAAGCAAGTTAAATAAATAACAAGGTAGAAAAATGAGCACAAAAAGGAAAAAAGGATAGAAAAGAAAAGAGAAACATATTTTTTTTACCCTTAAAAGAACCAGCAAAAAGAAACAATCTCATGGAACAGATGACTGATACTATTGTGTATGCAAAATATGTTCCATGTATGTGCTTATGCCCAAAGGACACCCAAATTATACATGTATTAAATATAAACTATGTGAACTACTAGAGGAAAAAGTAAGAGATCTAGAGGCAACTCTAGCCAAACTCCAACCTACTCAAGAAAGCTGTGCCCAAAATGAACCAAATAATGAACAAATAACTCCCAGAGGATTTGACCCTGCTGATAGACCCTTGGAGGAAGACAAATGGAGATATGTCACACATACTGTAGAAGGAAACACAATAATCAAAGAAAGAAGCAGCACACATCTAACAAACCCCTGCTGCCCAATCTAACCCAATCAGAAGCAGCCCCATTAAAACTGAGCAATCGATTTCTCCCCCTAGATGAAAATATGCAGACCCACAACCTCCCCCTCAAAGAAAACATGAAACCACCTAGAAAAGAGTCACCATCAAATATCCCTAAAAAAAGTCACATCAACAAACACACCTGAGATAAACAGAAAAGCACCCCAGACTGCACCCCCTAAAAAAGGAAGGTGAGTGTTGGTGATAGGAGATTCTATTCTCAAAGGAACAGAACCATCCATCTGCAGACCAGACATATAATTTAGGGAGGTATGTTGTCTCCCTGGAGCAAAAATCAAAGATGATCAAAATAATTAGGCTCACAGATTACTACCCTTTCCTCCGCCTTCACATTGGAATGAATGACACAACAGAACCTGAGTACAATACTGAGAGATTATAAGCAACTAGATAATAAAGTTAAGGAGCTAGGAGCACAAGTAGAGTTCTCATCAGTACTCCCAACAAAAGGTCAACACCCATTGAGGGGAAAAAGAATTCTACAAAATAAACAACTGGCTAAAGGGTTGGTGTTGCCAAGAAAAATTTGATTTCCTGGACCATGGACTGCATTATCTACATGAAGGACTCTTGGCAAGGGATGGGCTGCACCTCACGAAAACAGGGGAAAATGTACTTGGAAAAAGACTGGCACAACTCATCAGAAGGGCTTTAAACTGAAATTGAAGGGGGGAGGTGACCAATCTTTAGAATATCTAGAACAGGGGTCTGCAACCTTAAACACTCAAAGAGCCACTTGGGCCCGTTTCCCACAGAAAACAAAACAAGAGGAGCCACAAAACCTGGGTGGGCATGTCCATCTCGACATCACTCACTCCCACCCAGTCACATGACCCCCCCAGCCACACCTACCCAGGTTTTGTGGCTCCCTGTGTTTTGTTTTCTATGGGAAATAGGTACAGTATCTCCCTCTCTCTCTCTCTCTCTCATCTCTCTCTCTCTCCCTCCCTCTCTCTCTCTCTCCCTCTCTCTCTCACACTCTCTCTCGATCTCTCTATCTATATCTACACACTCACTCTCACCCTCCCTCTCCCTCCCTCTCCCTCTCTCTCTCTCTCTCCCCCTCTCTCCCTCCCTCCCTCCCAGGAAATGGCAGGCGGCTACTTCTGGGTTTGAGAGAGAGAGGGAGAGAGAGGGAGAGAGAGGCAGAGAGAGGGAGAGAGAGGGAGAGAGAGGGAGAGAGAGGGAGAGAGAGAGATGCCAGGGGCGAGTGGGGCAGGGAATGGGCTCCAGGAGGGGGAGGAGACCCAGTCTCCCCCATTGTGAAGTGTGCTAGCTTTTACTGTGCTGCGCAAGGCGCTGCAAGAACAGGCCATGGAGGGGGTATTGGTTCTTCCCCCTGCCCCACATGAAAGGAAAGCCAGCCGGGCTTCTCCTTCCCTCCTACCCTTCCCCCTTCCCCCTGCTCCCTTCTCCCCACTCAATCCTACTTCGGGACAGAGAAGCATGTGCTGGAAACGCATGTTGGGGCGACGTTGGAGCATGTCTTCTGACCTCCGGCACTTGCCCACAACTCTCTGCGCTCCTCCTGGCCCGGCTTGCTGAGGGGGGAACAGCCCTGATGCCTCTGCTTTCCCCCCTCCCCCACGGCCCCAGCCATCGCTGTCTGGGGAAGGAATAGGAAACAGAAAGCGGCGCGTTTCAAAGGCGGCAAAAAGTGTTCCGCTGCGAGAGCCGGCCCAGGCCTCTCTGCTGTCCATCTCCCCCCCTCCCGCTGGGCTGTTGTGCTCAGTGCTCGGCAGAGGAGGGGAGCACTTCCCCATGCCGCCATCTTCTTTCTCTTGGCCCCGCTGACAAGGGAGTAGGAAGACCAGTCTTGGGGGATGGCCCCCACCCCGCAAGATCCACCCCTGCCATTCTCTCCTAGCCCTCTTTGCTGGCGGCAACAGCAAATGTACCACAACGAAGGCGGAATGCTGTTGCCATGCAATGGCAAGTAGAGGGGTGCTTCGCTCCCGCACTAAGGCTCCGGCCATGCCACTGCCGTGACAGGATGATGGCTCTTTCATCCCTCTGCTGTGACAGGGTGACAGGGAGCCGCAGCAGAGGGCCCAAAGAGCCGCATGCGGCTCCAGAACCGCAGGTTGCAGACCCCTGTCCTAGCCCAAGTGTGGAATCATATGCAGGAGTATGGGGAGGATTTTGCTTCAGAAGCAGCAAGGGTGAGGTGTGTCACCATGGCCCTGGAGGGGACTGCTGCTGAGTGGACGGTTGTCCTTCATAATGAGGATTCCCCCCTGCTGCGGGATTACAACTGGTTTATGACGGCCCTCTGAGTATGGTTCAATGACTCCTTAGCTGAACGAAAGGCTAGAACCAGGATGAAAACTCTAAACCAGGGGTGGAGATCGGTGGCTGAATATACCCAGGAATTCCGTGAGTTGGTTTGCCACCTGCGGTGGTGGTCCCAAGAGGCCCTTATGGAATGTTACAAGGATGGCCTCAATGAGGATGTCTACCAAGGCTGCTGTTCCCGAGGAGCCCCCCGAGACCTTCAGCGCTGGTATGTGTTGGCTGCTGATGTGGAAATTGACTTGGCCAGAGATCAGTACTGGGGGGTGGGGGCGCAGCTGGAACCAGCCTTCCCCTTCCACCCTGAAAGAGGCCCTTAGAGCTGCCAAAGGGAGGCAAGCAGCCAAGCCCAGGTCAACAGCTTGCTTCAGATGTGGGAAGGAGGGGCACCAAGTGGCTGATTGCTTCACCAAACCTGGCTCCAAACCAACCTCAAGTGGAGGAAAGACAGCCGAGAAGCCACCAGCAAAGAACAGCAAACGGCTCTGAAAGGTGTGGAAATCATAGAGTTCGTTCCCCCAAGCCTGGGGGAGTTGGGAACTCCAACCACCCCAGGGGACAGTGAAACCAACTCCAAGGATGACCCCTTGGTAAGTCAGCACGTGGGCCCTATGACCATTCCAGGGGAGTTAAGGGTGCCTTTATCCAGGGCCCAGGGGAAGATGCTAGCCCTTTTGGACTCTGGGTGCACCAGGTGCGTAATCAGCCCAGAGGTGGTGGAAAAAATGGGACTGAGACTGAGGACAATGAAAGTGCCCATTGCCTTTCGCCAGTTGGATGGGTCAGTAGCTGGGGGGGGGGCAGCCCACCTTGTGACAGAACCGGTTGAGATGTGGATGGTGAAGAGCCGAGGTGGCGCAGTGGTTAGAGTGCAGCACTGCAGGCTACTTCAGCTGACTGCTAGCTGCAGTTCGGTGGTTCAAATCTCACCGGCTCAAGGTTGACTCAGCCTTCCATCCTTCTGAGGTGGGTAAAATGAGGACCCAGATTGTTGGGGGCAATATGCTAACTCTGTAAACCGCTTAGAGAGGGCTGTAAAGCACTATGAAGCGGTATATAAGTCTAAGTGCTATTGCTATTGCTATGGGGGACCACTGAGAGACTTTGAGTTTTATTGTAGCCCCTGGAATGGAGCAGCCCCTCTTGCTCGGATTACCCTGGCTCTGGAAATGGAACCCTCATGTGGATTGGAGGAAGGGTTTGTTGCACATCTGCTCCACACAGCTGGGGAAGGGGGGAGGAAAACCCCTTTGCATAGCCAAAGCGATAAAGGAGTTGGCAGCGGCAGGGAGCGAACGCATGGCTGGGGAGGAGAAAATCTCTAAGGAATATTGGGACCTCAGGGAGGCATTCAGTGAGAAGGCCTCAGATGTGCTCCCACCCCATTGCCCCATGGACTGCAGTATAGATATCCTCCCAGGGGTGAAACTCCCCAGGCCAAAGATCTACTCGATGACCCCTCGTGAACTGGAGGAATTGCAAAAGTTTATTGATAAAAACTTAAAACGGGATTTCATCCAACCAGTTAGGCCACGAGTGGCTGCCCCGGTGTTGTTCCGTGAAAAAAAGATGGCTCTTTTCATCTCTGCGTGGATTACTAAAATCTTAATGCCATTTGTGTAGAAAATGTTTACCCATTACCCCTGATGAAGGACATGTTAGCTCATCTGGCCAAAGGGAAAATTTTCACTAAGCTGGACTTGAGAGAAGCTTACTACAGAGTTTGAATTAAGGAAGGGGACGGGTGGAAAACTGCCTTCAATTGCCCTTTAGGTTGTTTCCAGTTTAGAGTGCTCCCTTTGGGTTACAGGGGGCACCAGCTGTGTTCATGCAATTGATTAATGAGGTGAACATCTTTACAAGGGGGTTCTTGTTTACCTAGATGACATTCTTATTTACACTGAAACCATGGAGGAACATGTGAAAATAGTGCTTTCAGTCCTGAAAAACCTCAGGGCTGCTGAACTGTATGCCAAATTGTCAAAGTGCGAATTTCACCAGATGAAAATTGACTATTTGGGTTACCGCATATCGCATGAGGGCATTGAAATGGATCCAGAGAAAGTCCGAGCAGTCATGGAGTGGGCGCCCCCACGCACCCGCAAGCAGTTGCAAAGCTTCTTAGGCTTTGCTAACTTTTATCGACAATTCATTCCCTCTTGTGCTAAAATTGCATTGCCCATTACTAATCTCCTAAAGACAAAAGGGGAAGCAAAGCCAAGGCCTAGCCGCCCCCTTGATTGGACCATGGAGTGCCAGGCAGCTTTTGAGAAACTGAAACGATTGTTTGCGGCCGAGCCCATCCTTAAACATACCGACATGGATGCCCCTTTTGTAGTCCAAGCCGATGCCAGTGACGTGGCTGTGGGGGTGGTACTACTTCAAGCAAATGCTGATGGAACTTTATAACCCTGCGCCTACACCTCCCGTAAATTAACTGAAACTGGAAGGAGGTGGGCAATTTGGGAGAAGGAAGCTGTTGCTGTCCGATGGGCCCTGTTAACCTGGAGACATTTCCTCGAAGGGGCAAAACACCCATTTGAGGTGTGGACAGACCATAAGAACCTAGAGGCCTTAAAAACACCATGGAAGTTGTCGCCCAAGCAAGTCCGTTGGGCACAATACTTTAATCAGTTTAATTTCTCTTTGCGCTACCTTCCTGGGGGAAAGAACTTTATGGCAGATGCCCTATCCAGATTGCCCCAATATAATAGCACCCAGCTGGAAGTAATCTGCCCAGTTATCCCCTCCAAGCAATTGGCTGCTCCCGTGGTCACCAGGGCCCAGGGGAAGGTGGACCTGGATCTATCCACTGATTTAAGCAAGCGGCTAAAGGAAGTGCTAAAAACTGATGACTGGTTCATGTCCCACTCAAACCAGTGTACTGTTCTTGATGGCCTCGCATGGGTGGGCACTAAGTTGTATGTCCCCTCCAGTCTTAGGGGAGCTGTATTACAACAGGCCCATGATTCGAAAGCCGCTGGACACTTTGGGTTCGTGAAAATGTTACACTTAGTTAAACAGCAGTTCTGGTGGCCATCTTTGAAAAAGGACATAGAGGCTTACGTCACTAGCTGTCCTGTGTGTGCTTCTGCAAAGAGGCCACCTGGAAAGCCACATGGATTACTCCAGAACATTGCTAGACCTGGTGCTCCTTGGAAAGAAATATCCATGGACTTCATTATTGAACTACCTGAGAGTGGTGGAATACAGTCATTTGGGTGATCACGGACTTGTTCTCCAAGCAGGTGCATTTTGTACCCTGCTCCAAGACTGTCAGCAAAAATGTTGGCTAAACTGTTTATTCAACATGTGTATAGTCTACACAGTGTCCCTGAATGACCGTATAAGGGGGTCCAGTTCACCTCCCACTTCTGGAGGGAGTTCCTAAAGTTGTTAGGTTCCACCCAAGGCTTAAGCTCCACCCATCATCCGCAGACTAACAGAGCTTGTGAACGGACTAACTCAGTTCTAGAACCACTCAGGTGTTATGTAAATTACCAGCAAGATAACTGGGCAGACTTACTGCCATTTGCAGAGGTCACTTATAATAACTCCATACATAGTAGCATGGGTTTGACCCCATTCAGGGTGGTTTCCGGTCAAGACTTTGTACCCATTCCAGAATTGCCGCAAGAGAAGCCTCAAGTCCCTTCCTTAGTGGAGTGGATTGAGCAACTTCAGTCTACCTGGCCTGTTACTCGTCAGGCACTAGATGAAGCTCACTGAGCACATAAAAAACAAGCTGACAAGAAAAGAGTTATGGCAAAGGAATACCAAGTGGGAGATAGGGTTTTCCTCTCAACTAAATATCTACAGACTACCCAGAAGTCGAAAAAACTGGGGCCTAAGTATGTGGGACCTTTTCCTATTGTGAGAATTGTGAACCCAGTCATGGTACAATTAGAGCTCCCCAAAACCCTTAGGAGGATCCACCCTGTGTTTCACATTAGTTTACTAAAACCTGAACATACCTCCTCACTTCGACCAGACCAACCCCCCCCCTGCCTGTTCCCTTACTCATCGAAGGAGAACAGCACTTCAAGGTCAAAGAGATCCTTGATTCTAGAAAACATAGGGGGAAGTATTTGGTGGTCTGGAAACACTTCCCTTCCTCTCAATCTGAATGGGTGAACGAGCAAGATGTCAGAGCCCCGAAGCTTTTACAGTTGTTCCACTCCAGATACCCTGATAAGCCTTGAGACTATTAATGTCAAGGTTTTTACACTTTCGGATTGTATCTACCTTGTCCACATTGTGTTATGTTCTTTTCCCCCAGGACTAACATCTCTATTGCAGGAGGGCTGAATGTCAGCCTCCATGATGCTTGCTTGCTATTGGCTGCCATAGAAATGGGAGGGGGGGAGATTAGGTATTTGGGTGGGGAAGTGTGTGCTGAATGGACTTGTTTATAGCCATTCAAGGTCAACTGTTCCGGCATACAAGATGGATGGCACCACCTGAAGATGCACCCCACATGACACCATGGGGGCTGGGGATTGGACATTCAGCCAGGGTCCTTGGGGGGAGGGATTTGGGAATGCTTTCAATATGTAATTTTTGCGCCTTTAGCCTCAGATCTTGCTTTTCTTTTGTTGCTATCAGTTCATGCTCAGTAAAAGTACCTTTCTCTATAAACATGGAGTTGGGGTTTTCCTTTTTTGGGTTTTGAATGGAGGCACACCTGACACATGGTCCAGGAATCCAAAGTTTCTTTGGCGACACCAACCCTTAAGCCAGTGGTTCACTTCTAGAATTCTTTGTTCTCTTACCGGATATTGTCCTTTTGTTGGCAGTACAGATGAAAAAACTACTTGTGCACCTAAGTCTTTGACTTTCTTGCCTAGCTGCTCGTAATCACTCAATATTGTTTTCAAGTCCTTTTTTTGTGTCATTCGTCCCTACATGTAGTAATAGAAAGGGGTAGTAGTCTGTGGGTTTTATTATTTTGGTTAGGTTCTCAGCCACATCTTTGATTTTAGCTCCAGGGAGACAACATACCTCTCTGGATTGACTGTCTGGTCTAGAGACAGCAGGTTCTGTTCCCTTGAGAATGGAATCTCCTATCACCAACACTCGCCTTTTTTTTTCCTAGGGAGGTTTGGGGTGTTTTTCTATCTATAACAGTAGCATTTGATGGTGCTACTTTTTTGGGGACATTTGATGGTGCTTCTTTTCTATGTGTCTGTATGTTTTCTTCTAGTGAGAGTCCATGATATCGATTGCTTAGCACCAGTGGGGCTGCATCAGAGTGGGTTGGTTTGGACAGGGATTTTGTACTAGGTTTGTGTTTTTTTCTATGAGTGACATGTTTCCATCTGTCTTCTTCCTTTAAGGGGTCAACTCTTTTAGAAGTTGTTTGGTCTTTATTATGTTCAATTTGGGCATATTCTTTTTGCAAGTTTTGGGGTTTCTCATTTTGTAGGTCGAGTTTCAGAGTGGTTAGAGTTTCCTCTAGACCCTTTACTTTTTCTTCTAGTAATTTGATTAATTTACATTTGGTACATATGTAGTTTGGGTATTCTATGAGCATAAGTGTGTAAATGGAACATGTTCTGCAGATCACAATAGTATCTGTTCCTTCTTCCATGAGTGTATTTAAACAAAATTGAGAATGAAAGTGTAGAGGGTTTTACCACAGATTTTTAAAAGGGAAAAATGTCCAATTTGGAATACAGATATTCTAACAGATCATTTAAAATTTGGGGGACTTAAGTCTAGCTAAAGTTTAATGTTCTAACATTTAAAGAATGCCTAGTTTAAGGAGTTAAAGTTCTATAGTTCAAATTGTCTAGTTTAAAAAATTAAGGTTCTAGCAGATCATTTAGATTGTCCAATTTAAATTTTTTTAGTGTTGAGTGGGCTTAAGTGAGAGGTTCATTTTTAGCCTGTACTTTGATTGAATGTTCTTTGATTGTCCCTTCCTTCTTGTGATCCTTTCCCTCCCTGCTTTCTTGTGGGCTTGATTTATCTTTTACTTCTCTGCCTTTATATGTTCTGTACTTGCTCTTGTCTACTTGCCTTTGATTTTCTTTTGCGTCCTGTGTTGTCTTTTTATCCTCTCTTCCTGCTTGCTTTTCTCCTGCCTCTAACGGGTATTCAGCTCTCCCAGCTTTTCTCAGTTCATGGCGTTCCCCCCCCTTTCAGGTCTCTTTCAGGTGCGGGTGGATCTCAATGTCCATGGCCACTGCCATCTGGTACCACTCATGGATGCGGTCAGGAACTCCCCAGAAGACACAGGCATTGTGTAGCTCCTGGTCCAGACCCTCCTTGAAGTAGTGGACCAGGAGGCATTCAGACCAGTACCACAATTTCCCAGCAAGCCTCCGAAACTCTCCGATGTACTCTTTTGCTGGGTGGCCCCTTTGCTTGATTGCCTTAATTTCCACCTCCGCTTCATGGCCCTGGGCTGAGTCTTCGAACCTCATTCTTAACTCCTGCAGGAAGTCATCAATGTTCTCGAGTTCTGGGGTGCCCTCATCATGGAGCTGGGTCACCAACTCTGCTGCTTCACCTTCTAGGTTGTCTGTGATGGACGAGATCATTTCTTGGTCAGTGAGATAATCATTCCTGTAGCAGTCAATGTGCATCCAAACCCAGTTCAGATAGAAGGCCAACTTATCGGGACTTCCATCAAAGGCCACCCTGAAGCGGTGTGGGGTGGTGGGCCGCACGGGTGGCGGAGGCAGCTGGGGTGCAGGAACAGGGGCAGGTGTCCACTGGAACTGGACCCACCTTGACCCATGTAGTATGCCCATCCAGGTGGCACCTGCCTGGCTGGTGGCATCTAGTCCTGCCCCACCAGGCTGGTGGGTCTCCAACACCTGGGAGGGCTCCCCGGTGGACCGGGGCTTGACTGGGCTTATGGAGGGCTGACAGGCCGGTCTGTCAAAGAAGTAGCTCAGGCACTCCTGTGGAGACTCGGCTGTGCACTGGATTGCACTAGTGGGAGCAGCACTGGGGTTGCTCCCTGAGTAGATCGGTCCCTCTGGGCGGGAACCATGAAAGTTGGCTGGCCAAGGAGCACCATTGCCTGGCTGGACGTCTGATGCCATCCTACACCGCCAAGGCTTAGTTGGCCGAGCTTCTCTGGCAAGCCCTCCAGGGTCTGGCTGTGGGTCGTGGTCTGGTACTTCCACTCCTCAGACTCGCTGAGATCCAGGGGTCCCATTGACCTCCACTTGAGGATCACAGTCCCCTCCTCTCTCATCGAGGTAACCGTGCACTTTCTCACTGGCTCCTGGAATGCAGACTGGTAGCCAGCGTCTTCCTCCACCCAGTAAAGCTCCTGGGTGGCTGACCACTTGGTGTGAGTTTTGGGCCAGGTGCCCAACTGGCGCTTGACCTCCACTGCTGTTGCAGCAAGGGGGGGATTGTAGGCTTTCAGTGACTCCTCCACAAGCTCCGTCAGTGGCTGCCATCTCCTCCATCTTCTTCTCCATCTTCCCTGAGTCTTCCCAGTAGATGGGATAAGCGGTTGGGGCTCAGGACCCCAGAAAGTGGCTCCGGATGGAGCAGAAAGTTTCCTTATGGTTTAGTAGAGAGTTGGTTTAATGTCAGGGTTCCAAGTAATAGATCCATTGCAAGCAAAAACTCCGATGCAGGTGAATAGAGAATAGCTTTATTGGAAATATTATACTGGCACGTATCTGGTGAAAACCAACTCTGAGGGGCCCCTTGGTTTTCACCTAATTAAAAGTGAAAGTTTTTCTCTCAATCCCAAACAATCAGTCACATGTCCCAGTCAATGCAGCTTCCGCTGGTCTGGTGACATCACTCCTCCTTCCTCGAGCCAGGTGTGAGAACGTCCTTGGTTCCCAAGAGAAGGTATTTTCTTTTGACTACACAGCCCCAGCTATCTCTAATTCCCCCCTCCCTATCCCTCACTCCAGTGTGGCAGCACTGAAGCCTCAAGATGGCTTTGGCCAGGTCAGCTTCAGGGTTAACACAATGGGCATTGTGCATATTACTGCTGGTAGAATTTTCTAAAGGGTAACAAGTTTTGCTTGAAATTTTTAAGGTGATTGCATTAAAGCAACAGTTGAATTCTGGCAATGAAAGAAAAAGAAAATAAAGGATCCTTAGTGTTAATGGTCACCATTTTTATAAAAAAAAAAAAAACAACCTTCAATGGATTTTGATATAGCATCCTTCTGAGTAACATTGTGGGAAAGCAAATAGTGACCTCTGCTGGAAATTGATTCTGCTGACTTAAGGAAATGCACCAGCCCCATTAATTTCATCCTAGTGTAGTGAAAGAAGGATGAGACACACTGAACATCTTTTTTTTAAAGCAAACATTGTACATTATCTATGACAAATCATTTTGACTTTGAGTCATATTAAGCTTTTAATCTGTTTTACAGCTGATTTCTTAGCAAAAGATGATTAGTATCAGTGGAGGAAGACATAATTATTGCATTGAAAGATTTTTATCTGTCAGGAGGAAAAATGAATTAGGACCATTTTCATTGAATTATTTGGACCACCTGGATTCCAAGGAGATCCTTCAAGCTACTTCCCAATTGCAAGACATGAAATAGATACAAGGTAGTTGCACTTTGCACAGCAATCTCATGACTGAAATATGGCCCAAAGCTTTATGTGATAGATCCACAAGTGGTTCTTTCAGTGTGAAAACATCAGTTATTTTAGTATCTTAGCAATTGGAACAAGACTTCTAAAATGCATGGCAAGATATTGCAACAGTGTAGCTTTTTTGGCAATTGGGTTGTCAGGAAGTCAAAAAAGTCTCTAATTGCAAATTTCTCATCAACTGAATACTTTAGGTTTAGACAGTCACTTTTGCAACTTGATTAAAATATTCTAATGAGAACTATTATTGATTTCCACACATAATCACATTGGGCAACTAACTACCCCGGCTTTGAATTCAGCTCTAAAGTACTTTTTTTTTTTTTGCAATTCTCATTGTTATTGACAAATTAGAGAGCAGTAAATGCAAACAAAATGGTATCAAGAAAAAAGGGAAGCCAAAGAAATAAATTATTACTGAAAAATATTTCTAAAATGAATGAATATTTTCAATCAGATGAACATGGCAAATAGGAAATTCAGCACAATCCAAATTTAGCTACCAATACATCTAATATCTTAAAATTGTAGTTTTTGTATGCATTTTTCTCAAAAAAAAGGTCATATCTAAAAAATGATTTAGTATCAATTGGGTTTGACTTTCCATGTTTGAAAAAAACAAAAACAAATGACAACCACAGGCTATAAACATAATCAATAAATAAAAAAAATATTGCATTTGTAAATCTTTTAGAAACTTTTAAAAAGTTGTTTTAATATACACCTTTCTTTCCTTCCCATAAGTCTTGAAATGTTACAGATACTATGAAAGAATTACATCTGAAAATCTGAAAACCTATTCTTTTCATCTAGCAGCTGCTACAGCCTATAAAATATAATTATTAGCAGTGTTTAGGCATCTTTCTTGGAGAGTGGATTTCAGGCTGAAAGATTATGCCATGAGGGGAAAAAATTAGCTTTGGTAAAATACTATCATAGTTGCAGTCTTATTTGTTTTAATGCCAACTTCAGTTTCCATGGAAACAGAAATGAGAACCATTGGAAAAATACCCAGCAGCATCAGTAGAATTGACTCATCTTCTTGTGGGCTGTTTCCATTACCCATCCAGCTTCCATGGCAACAGATGTCAGACTAATGCACACATGGTAAAGTTTTTTAAATGCTCTCTTAAATAGAAGACAAAGCTAACCCTGACTTCTGAGTAGATTTTTAAAAATCTGGTCTCCTACATGAGCAAGAAAGAAAGATGTTTGTTTGGGAAAGAAAAGACTTCTGACTGAAAAGGGAGAGAAGAATATTTATTACCAAGTCATCTTGTCATCTTATCCTGACCTGTTGCATGACATTTGATGAAAAATTAAATTAAATTAAAAAGCAAATTTAAAAGGGGGGGGCTGCTTGAATTCAGTATAGAGATGCCACAAAGCTTTGAATTTCAGAAGGGAAATTTCAAATAAAGGAGGAAGACACTCAGTTTGGCCTCTAGCCATGTGATTGTCCTGCTGAAGACTGAAAACACACCTTTCTAGAAATCAGCTCCAATTACTAGGCAGTTTTCAGAATGGTATGGCATAGCAGTTAAGGGGTTGGATTGCTCTTGAAAAGCTGAATACAGAAGCTCATTAGGCAACTTTTGGCTTCTCAACTTATTCCACAGATTGTTGTAAAGAAGATTTTTGGGAGGGAAATAGGAAGAGAGACTATTATGTTTGTCCCCTTGAGTTTATGGAAGAAAGCTGATTGTTTCATACATTTCAATATGGTAGTTCAATGGTTTGGATAGCCAACAATTTGATGGCTGGAAGCCATACTGAAAAGTTGAAAGAGTCTACACAAAGAGGATGAAAAGCAGAGTCATGCTGTGCATAAGGGCAAGACATTCATTTCTTCTAGGTTATAGCACTTTAGCCTTAAAAGGTAGATCAGATCATGAAACAGAAACAGACACAATGTAGACCTAAAATTTGTATCAGAATAATGATAGTAACAGAATCTTGCAAGTCTGAATGTGCTTCTCCTCCTCCCTTCATGTGAATTTAAAGCACTGCCTTAAGCATATTTGTACATTTCTATCTTGGTGTAGACTTAAGTCACAAGATTGTCAAGATTTGCTCCTTTTGTCCACTTTGCTCCTTTTGAATCTATTCAACTTGCCATTGAACTGGGGGGAGAGAAGGGTGGAATGGAATGCTGAGGTTTTGCTCACGACTCATGGGAGCTTGGAAACCATCAAGGTCATTAGTGCAGGGTCCTGAAAAGGAAGTGGATTATTCCCATAAGAAAATGATGTCTTATAATTGGACAATGTGAACACCCAGAGATGGGGAGAAAGGGAAGCTATTGTTTAACTAAGCAAGCCTTTGTGTGGGAAAACCAGAGCTGGTTTTGATTCTTCAGTGCTGAAATGTACTTTTGGGAATTTAAAGCTCCCGAGAGTGTTTCCTTATTTTGGGTTCACTAGTCAGACAGTTGACATTAAACCAGCTCCCTATATCTTAACGCAGCCTTCTCGGATGCCTCCAAGAGAGCTGTGATATAACGATGTCTACTCCGGAGCAAAAATTTGATGCCATGGCAAAACCTGGATCTGCTCCTCCACAGGAGGCACCAGCAATGGCGCAGGTGGACTGTGGGACGCAGACAGTGGTAACCCGATCCAAACTAAGGGTGGAGAAAACACTGGTGCGGGAGGAAGGAGCCGTGGCAGGATCTCTCTGCCTTGATCTGAAGATGTGATGTCTGAGTAGGGTGGGGGAGGCAGCCAAAACAGAATTCCCCTTGATCCCAGCTGGGATCTCTGTGACTTGAGGAAGTAAATGGAAGGCCATGAGGACTGGGAAGAGCTGGCAGAGTGGAAATTCCTGACTGCATGCCACAGTCCTTCGGTAGAGCAGCTGCATGAGAGATTTGTCAGAATGGAGATGCAGGGAGCAGCAAATTGTTGGTCCTGGGAGCAGGGCTTTGGACTAGCCAAGTATCAGCAACCCCATCCCCATCTCAACCCCAACTGGTGGGGTTGGGGAGCATGGGGCAAGGAGCTGTGGGTTCCCTGGGGTGGCTGCCTTCCCTCCAGTGGCTGTGGGATAACCCCAAGGGGGTAGGAGCTCCAGCTCCGGCTCATGTAGTCCCACAGGTGGTGGGGCTGCCACCAGGCTATGTGCTGGTCCAGGATGACTAGGAGCCCCTGAAAGCCACATTCAATGGGTAGCTGGAGACGCTAAGCCTATTTCCTGAACCAGGTGTGGAACCACTTCGAGCAATATGGAGCAGCATACCCTAACGAGTTTGCCTGTGTAAACATGATTACTTCAAATTTGGAAGGAGAGGCTGTGGAGTGGGTGGTGTTTCTCCATGTCAAAGGGGCATGGAGGATGTTCATGCCTTCATGGAGGAGCTTTGAGCTAGATTCAGGGACCCTGAAAAAGCCTGTCAAGTGGAATCTGGAATCCACTGCATAAGACAAGGGAGTTTACCAATAGCCAAGTACATTCAGGAATTCTGCAGCCTGGCTGGGAAACTGAGGGGGTATCTGGAGTGCTTGCTAGTCTATCACTTTCAAGAAGGACTAAATCAGGACTATCACTATCACTTTCAAGAAGGACTAAACAAGGAACTGTATCAAAACTGCTTACCCCAGGGAATCCCAGATGACCTCCAGGCATTGTACCAGCTGGCAACCACAGTGGAGCTAGACCTGTTGGAGTATCGGCAGCATGCTCACTCAGGAACAAGGTGGGTCTTCACTGCCCTATTAGACTCGGGTTGCTGGGGCACCTAGCCAAAGGGAAAATCTTCACCAAGCTGGACCTAAGGGAGGCATACTACAGAGTCAGGATTAAGGAGGGAAACAAGTGGAAGACCGCCTTTAATTGCCCACTGGGAAGCTTCCAGTTCAAAGTAATGCCATTTGGCCTCCAAGAAGCCCCTGCCATATTCATGCAGCTAATCAACGAGGTGCTGCATGAGCAGTTATATAAAGAGGTCCTGGATGACAAGGAATTGGCACCTGTACCTGGACAACATTCTCATATTCACCGAGACCATGGAAGAGCACGTAAGGTTAGTGCTCCAGCTACTCAAGAAACAGCAGCGAATGTCAAGCCTGAATTTGAAAGAGGCTTATGCGGTCCGATGGGCCCTACTGACCTGGAGGCATTTCCTCGAGGGCAGCTCCATGCCTTTTGAAGTATGGACTGATCACAAAAACCTAGAGGCACTAAAGACTCCCCGCAAACTCTCCCCAAAGCAGGTCCGTTGGGCGCAATACTTCAAAAGATTCAAGTCTGAACTGAAATACATCCCAGGGGAAAAGAACCTTTTGGCTGACGCTTTGTCATGCAAGCCACAGTACCACAGTAAGTGTGAAGAAGTGATTCACACAATTATCCCCTCCTCTCAGCCTGCATCACAAGCGTTAACCCAGAGTCAGGCTACCTGAAGGAGGGCCACAGATGGAGGGTGACCCAATGACTGAAAGAAGAGTTACCAACTGACCCGTGGTACAAGGACAACCTGGGGGTACTACCCTCAAGGATGGACTAGGCTGGAAGAGATCTAAGTTGTACATGCCCAGCAGCTTGGGACTCCAAGTCCTCCAACAGAGTCATGACTCCAAACAGGCAGGTCACTTCGGATACCTGAAAACCCTACACCTGGCCAGGAGGCAGTTCTGGTGGCCGAAGATGAAGAAGGACATTGAGGACTATGTAAAAAGCTGTGCTACTTGCTCGGCAATGAAGACAAGGCCGGGGAGACCCCCCAGACTACTCCAGCAGGTGGCAAATCCATCGCAACCCTGGGAGGAGATAGCTATGGATTTTATTGTCATGCTCCCCGAGAGTGGAGGAAGCATGGTCATTTGGACCGTCGTGGACTTGTTTTCCAAACAGGCCCAATTCATAGCCTGCCAAGGGCTCCCATCGGCGCAGAAGCTGGTGAACCTATTTATCAAGCATATATATAGGTTGCATGGGGTCCCCTGCAGGGTTATTTCTGATCGGGGGGTTCAATTCACTGCCAAGTTCTGGAGGGAATTCATGAAGGCCATTGGGTCCTCACAGGAGCTTAGTTCAGCATTTCATCCGAGCACCAACGGGGCCGTAGAATGGACTAACGCCATGGTGGAACAATACTTGAGGTGTTACGTTAAATATCAGCAGTCGGACTGGGCAGAGTTGCTGCCGTTTGCTGAGGTAGCATACAACAATGTGGTGCACAGTAGCACTGGCCTCACCCCTTTCCAGGTGACAAGTGGTGTAGAATTTATCTTCATGCCAGAGGTCCCTAGAGAGCTGCCCTCCTCCATGTCACTGGCGGAGTGGATGGAGTCGCTGAAAAAGGCAGGGGAAAATATGAAGCAAGCCCTGAGCGAGACCGCAAAGTCTTATAAAAAACAGACCGACAAGCACCGGTCTCCCCAGCCGGAGTTTAAGGTGGGGGGTAGGGTGTATTTGTCCATGAAATATCTGATATTAAAATTAGCCTCTAAAAAGCTGGGTCCCAAGTTCGTAGGGCCGTTCCCTATTGTGAAAGTGATCAACCCAGTCACGGTACAACTTCAACTCCCCTGGCTGCTAGGAAAGGTACATCCAGTGTTCCACAGCTGTCTGTTGAAACTGGCCATGAGCTCACAAGTCCGACCTGTCGATCAGGCACCTCCTAAGCCCACTGTAATCGAGGGTCAGACTCACTATGAGATAAAGAGGATCTTAGACTCGAGGGTGCACCGGGGCCAATTGGAATACCTAGTGTATTGGAAGGGGTACCCACTTTCTGAGGCCACCTGGGTGAAGAGTTGGAAGGTAAACGCAGACAGGTTGGTAAATAGTTTCATGACAAGTACCCTCAGAAACCAACGGGGCCTCCAGGTGGAGGGAGAGGGGTTAGTGGCACTGACTAATCCTACTGTACTTTGTCTCTTGTAGGGATGTCCCTTCTGTTGAGGGGGGCAGCCTGTCAAGCCTGAATTTGATTGGGTTGTGGGATTGTTTGACATCTGGGTTGTGCTAACATGAATTCAGTTTGACACAGTGGGAACCAGAAGGGGGGAGAGGTGAGGATGGAGTCAAAACAACATGGTTGGTCGATGAGTCAGCCACATTCCAATGGCTGGCTGGCTGAAGGAGGAGGAGTGAAGTCACCAAGCAACCAGCTCTCATCCCGGTTGGACAATGTGACATATTGTTTTGGAAAAATAAGAAACCATTATTTATATTGGGGTGAAAAGCCCGGGAACTTTAGTACTGGCTTTTTACCAGTTCGTGCCAAGATGGTGTGTCTAAATAAATATGTTCTTTGAAGAAAAGAAATGCCTCGGAGTTCGATTTGTGAGAGATGCATTACTTGGAACCTGACAGCGAACCTATACACCAAGTTGTTTAAGTGCGAATTTCACAAGACTTGCCTAGACTACGTGGGCTACCGAGTGTCAAGTGAAGGGGTGGAAACGGACCTGTGGAAAGTAAAAGCCATACTAGAATGGCAAACCCCTCGCACCCAAAAACAACTGCAGAGTTTTTTGGGGTTTGCCAACTTCTACAGGCAGTTCATCCCCTCCTTTGCTAAAATTGTGCTGCCGATTACTGAACTGTTGAAGACAGGGAAAGTGGGGGGGGCATGCCCAAGCAAACCCCTAAACTAGATGATTGAATGCCAAGAGGCATTCCAATAGCTAAATGGTCCTCAAGCACCCTAACCCTGAGGAACCCTTTATCATCCAGGCCAATGCCAGCAATGTCATGGTGGGGGCGGTCCTCCTCCAGAAAAATAGGAAGGGACAGGTGCAGCCATGCACCTACACATCCTGAAACCTCACTGAGATGGAGAGGTACTGGGTAGTGTGGGAGAAGGAGGCCTTCACTGTAAGTTGGGTGCTGCTCACTTGGCACCAATTCCTTGAGGGGAGCAAAGTGCTGTTTGAGGTCTGGACTGATCATAAGAATCTAGAAGCCCTAAGGACTCCTCAAAAACTCTCTCCAAAGCAAGTCCAATGGGCACAGTACTTTAATTGGTTCAACTTCAAGCTCAAGTACATACATCCCGGGGGGGGGGACTTCCTAGCCGACACTCTGTCCTGCCTGCCCCAATACAAAAGCAGCCAGGAGCAGGTGGTTAACATGCTCATTCCCCTCCCCCAAAAGCAGCACAAGTAACTACAAAGCAACAGGCAAAGACAAGGTCCTCAGACCCTGCAAATGAATTGACCCAGCAGATGAAGAGGGAGTTACAGTCTGACCAATGGTTCAAGGACCAGGGGGAAACCTGACAATTAGGGAAGGACTGGATAGGAAGGGAGACAAGCTGTACATCCCTAATACCCTACAGCTCCAAGTTTTGCAATGGAGCCATGACACTAAGCAAGCCAACCACTTTGGATTCTTAAAGACCTTGCATTTAGTGAGGAGGTGGCTGGGGATGAAAAGGGACATAGACATGTCAAGAGCTGCGCGATGTGTGCAGCAATGAAGGAAAGGCCAGGGAAGAGTCCCGGGCTACTCCAGCAAGTGGCAGACTCAAGCTGGCCCTAGGAGGAAATAGCAATGGACTTCATAGTGGAACTCCCAGAGAGTGGGGGAAGCACTTTGATTTGGACTGTAATTGACTTGTTCTCTAAGCAAGCCCATTTTATAGCCTGTTCGAGCCTCCCATCTGCCCAGAGACTGGACAAGATGTTTCTGCAGCACATTTACCGGCTACACGGAATACCAAGGAGAATCATTTCAAAATGGGGGGGGGGGTTTCAATTCACCACAAAGTTTTGGAGAGAGTTTATAAAATTAATAGGGTCCTCTCAGGGGCTTAGCTCCACCTTTCATCTGAGCACAAACGGCACCACGGAACAAGCTAACAAACTGATAGAACAATACTTGAGATGCTATGTCAATGATCAGCAATCTAACTGGGCAGACCTCCTGCCATTTGCTGAAGTTGCTTACAATAACATGGTGCATAGCAGTATGGGACTCACCCCCTTTAAGAAAGCCACAAGGGTGGAATTTGTCCCCATGCCAGAGTACCCTGGAGAGCCCCCTTCCTCAGTAAGCCTAGCAGAATGGGTGGGCTCCCTATAGAGTGCCAGGGGAAATGTAAAACAAGCATTAGCTAAAGCAACCGAGTCGTAGAAAGCACAGGCTGACAAAAGGCGAGTAAACCAAAAACCTTTCATGTTGGGGAGAAAGTATATCTCTCCATTAAGTACTTAAATTTAAAGCTACCATGCCAGAAACTGGGTCCAAAATTCTTAGGCCCCTTCCCGATAGTGAAAGTGATAGACCCAGACTTCCGGTGGTGAGGTCATCGCGCTGCGGGGAAAAAGAACAGGGCTCTGTTCTTGAACTCCGATCACTCTTGACAGAAAGCCTTGTAAGGCATCGACATTTCTGGAGGAAGCGTCAATAGAAAAGGGGAACTTCAAAGGACCTCGGGGGTGAAACGCAATCCCCCAGAAGGTTCAGGAAAACCCCCTAATTTCTGACAAGAAAGAGGTCTGCCATCCGTGGCAGGCTTAAGCGGTGACAGCCACACAGCAGGAAGCCGAAGAGGGAGACATTATTCCATTTAAAGGCGAGAGATAAGTCCAAGAAGGAGGAAAATCGGATCATTGGAGAAGGAGGAGAAGCGAAGGATCGAGACTCCAGGGTGAGAGGCAGACTTTGCCCAACAGAAAGCGGCGATTAGGCGAAGGAGAGTAATGACAGGAAACTTCTGAAAGTGATGGTGCAGAAAGACAGGCACAAGAGGAGAGGAGTTTAGAGCCAAATGAAATTCTAAGCGATCAGACTGTAAGAGAACTAACCTTTAATGGAGAGTGCTGAATATACCTTCTAAAAAGAAAAAACTTTCTATTTTCTGATTTTTCTGATTTTGAATTTGATTGACTGAGCGTGCGAGAATAAAAAGCTTTATGTTATGGATTTATGTTCGAGATAGTGTGGGTGCACACATACACCTTACACGTAAACTGTTTAGAGCCCGTCTTCTTAAATGTGGCGATATGTTAGCTCATTTGGAGTATATGAAAAGGACTTTACAAGAGCTACATGAAAAAGAGCTGATTTTCTCTGAGTTACATCAAGTTACATCATTCTTTCTTCTTTGGATGAATCTTATGATGATTATGTGGAAGTTAAAACTGGAAGTTTTAACCAGAGAAGAACTGACATTGACTGGCATAACTGGAAGACTGTTAGAAGAGTCTAGAAGAAGGAAAGATAGAAATCAACTGAGAGAAAGACAACCACAGGAAGAAAAATTATCTTCAACTGCTTATATTGTTAGGAAATGTTTTTCTTGCGGGGCTAAGGGTCATATAGCTAAATTCTGTAAAAAGGGTAAGAAACAGAATGCTAGTAATATTCAGAGCGCTTATAAAGATGTTAGTTTAGCCATATCAAGTACAACTACAACTGTAAACCATGATATAAGGGTAGTTGACAGTGGAGGATCGTTTAACTAAAAGTAAAGAGAGGTTTGTTAATATGACAAAGAGCAAACAGCATGTATCATTAGCAAATGGATGGAAAATGAGAGCATCTGGAGAAGGTACTGCATATTGTTCATGTATTAATGAACGTTTACCAATGTTATATATGCCTAAACTGATATTTAACTTGCTATCTGTAAGAGCAATGGTAAAAGCAGGATTTGTTTTAACCTTTCAGGGAGATAAATGTTTAATTGAAAAACAGGGTAAAAGTGTTACTGCAAGATTGGATAATGGTTTATATATTATACATGATAAACCATTAATCAATGCTAACTCAGTTTATGAGAATAAAAAGCCTCATGATAAATGTATTCATATGCTCCATAGACGTATGGGACCAAAGAATTTCAAAATTCTAAAGAAAACTGTTGAGTTATCTAATGGCATAAAATTAAAACCTTGTACAAAGTATTTAAATTGCAATGCTTGTAATCAAGAAAAAAGCAAAGTAACTCCAGCAAAAAGAGGAAATGCATTCAAAACCAGTGAACCATTAGAGGTTGTATTTGCTGATATTTTTGGACCTAAGAAACCTAGTCTAGGTGGAGCCTGTTACATATTAAGTATAATTGACCATTTTACAAGATATGGTTTCTGTTATTTAATGAAAACAAAGGCAGAAACATACCAGCATTTTGCAAACTGGCTAAAATTTGCTGAAAGAAAAAAGAAACAGAAAGTTATTAGCTTAGTAACTGATAATGGTACTGAATTTACCAATAGGAAATTTGAAGCCACGTTACAAAAAGCTGGCATTGAACATAAGCGATCTGCTCCTTATAGACCACAACATAACTCATATATTGAACGTAGAGGACAGACATTACAGGCTATGGCTAGGACTATGATTTTGGATTCTGGTTTACCAGAGAAATTTTGGAGTGAAGCAATAATGTGTGCTAACCATATTCTTAATAACATAGTCAATTCAATGACTGGTGAATTACCATTTACACGTTGGAATGGGAGGAAGCCAGATCTCAGTTATTTACATACATTTGGAGCTCCAGCATGGGTTCATATTCCCATGCAAGTAAGGCGAAAGGGACAACATAGAGCAAGACAATTATATTTTGTAGGTTATGAATCTAATCATAGATCATTTAGATTTTGGGAGCCAGGTATTACTAAAGTATATTGTAGTGCGAGTGCTAAATTTCTGGAGCATGTTGGCTGGAGAAAGCTTGAACAGGAATATAATAAGGTACAGGATAGTGTTGTTGTTAAGACTCCATTGTTTACTGATAATCCTGATAATAATGATGATGAAAAGATGGTGGAGGAATCCTCAATGGAGGAATCATCAATAGAAGAACCCTCTATGACTATAGACGAAGAGGATTCGATAGGGGAGGTAAAGGAAGAGGACATGCCAACAACATGTACTGAGCTGCCTAGGAGGTCAACTAGGGAGAGACATCCACCTGACAGATTTCAGGCAAGCATTGTATGTCAGGTTAATACAGAACTGTCTAACTTTAACGAAATAAAGCTGTATCCTGCAAAGGATCAGGTAGCTTGGCAGGAAGCTATGAATAGGGAGTTAAAGAGCCGAGGTGGTTATCCTCATGAATAAATTCTTGCAAATTTATTTTTAGTCTTTCACCCAGAATCTTTGTGAACTTGTCTTCATTATTGTACTTGCAGATGCCATTCTTAGGTGAGGAAGCTATGAATAGGGAGTTAAAGAGCCGAGGTGGCGCAGTGGTTAGAGTGCAGTACTGCAGGCTACTTCAGCTGACTGCTAGCTGCAGTTCAGCGGTTCAAATCTCACCGGCTCAAGGTTGACTCAGCCTTCCATCCTTCCGAGGTGGGTAAAATGAGGACCCAGATTGTTGGGGGCAATATGCTGACTCTGTGAACCGCTTAGAGAGGGCTGTAAAGCACTATAAAGCGGTATATAAGTCTAAGTGCTATTGCTATTGCTATTAAAATCATTAAAAGATTTAGAAGTATATGAGCATGTTAAGTTACCACCAGGTGAGCGTGCAATATGTTGCAAATGGGTGTTTAAGATAAAGACTGGTGTGGATGGGACTGTTACCCATAAAGCAAGATTAGTTGCTCAGGGATTTGCTCAGTCAGATAAAGACTATGATGAAGTGTTTGCACCTAGTCTGAAAGCGAATACATTGAGAGCAGCATTAGTTTGGGCAGCTAAGAATAAATGTAAAATAAACCATGTAGATGTTGAAACTGCATATCTACATGCACCTTTACAACATGCCATCTATATGGAAAAGCCATTAGGTTTAAAGGATGATGGAAAAACTGATTGGAAATTAAAGAAAAGTCTTTATGGTTTAAAGCCATCAGGTTATGAATGGAATAAGTGTATTGTAAAGGAATTAGTTTCAATGGGTTTTGAAGCTGATCCTTGTTTGTTTCGAAGAGAAAAAGATGGTTTAATTTCTCTATTACTGTTATTTACAGATGATATAGCAATTATAACGAAAACTGAACAAGAAGCAAATGATATTGTTTCTAGATTACAGAAAAAGTTCAGGATTAGAGATTTAGGGGAGATTAAGCATTATTTGGGTATTGATATAGTGAAAACGAATAAAGGTTTTAAAATATCGCAAGCCAAGAAGATTAGCCAATTATTGAAACGCTATAACATGGAGCATTGTAAATCTGCTAAGACATCAATGAGTAAAGAATTTACACATAGTGATATTAAAAGTCCTATGTTTGATAAGGAAATATATCAATCCTTAATCGGTAGTCTATCATATCTGGGTAATTGGTCTAGACCAGATATATCTTACAGTGTAAATCAATTGGCTAGGTATAATGCTGAACCAAATGAAAGGCATTGGCAAGCAGCTAAACGAATAATTAGGTATTTAAAGCACACAATCCATTATTCATTATATTTAGAACCAAGTACTGAACTAGTGTTAACTGCATATGCTGATGCAAGTTTTGCTACTGATATAATGACTCGTAAGTCAACATCAGGTATAGTGGTAATGTTGGGTAATGTTTTAATAGGATGGAAATCTATTAGGCAACAACATATTAGTTTATCCACTATGGAAGCGGAATTCTCATGTTTATCATAAATGTGTACAGAATTGATATATTATAAACAATTGTTAAAGGATATTGGAATCACTGTACATGATCCGTTTATTGTTTATGAAGACAATCAATCTGCAATTAGTATGGCTACTAATTTAGCTGTTAAAAAAAGGTCTAAACATACTGATTTGAGATATTTGAATGTTAGACAGTGTGTTCAAAATAAATTGATTCAGTTAGAATACTGCATGACTGAACATAATATTACAGATCATTTAACAAAAGCTCAAGTTGCAATTAAGCATAAAGAATGTTGTGAAAATTATGGTTTAAAGATGTAACATATTATATATTGACCTACCTAAAGGGGAGAACGTTAGGTCTCTGTCCATGTAGTTGGGTTGGCAATATATAAACCAACAATGTATGTATGTATGTTTAAAACAAAATCACTGTATTGATCTGTGCTGTATTCTGATTGGTTGATTGTGTTGCAAATTGCCATAAGAGGGAGCTAGAGATCATAGCTTATTCTCTCTGACATGCTCTATTTGATATTCTAGTCTCTGTTGTATCTGAGCTGTGTTTATATTGTAATATCTTTGTTTACTGTGAATGACAAAGGCAACTGGTAAGAAGACTCTGTAGGTGTAAAAGCTTGTAATTCTCTGGACTGTTAGTCTAGCTAGTTACGGATTTAAACGTGTATGACCTGGACTGTTCATTGGACTGTGCTATTTCTTAAAGTAAATTTTAACTCAATTTAGTGTATCTGTGTGTGGCTGAATAGTTATTCATATCTACTATCATAACGTTTCTATGTGCATATCCTTGTTACTCTGCACATACCTTAACAGGACTGAAGGACTGAAGGAGAGTTGGTAACAGGACGGGACGAAAAGGACTACAACTTAAGACCAGATAAAGAGAGACTGTAAGGAACGCCTCTACGTCTAACTTAAGAAAGCGAGAACTTCTGAGCCAATGTAGTTCAAAAGGATCTTTTATTAAGCAGAAGTGAAAGCAGTCCATTCAAAGCAACGTCTGAATACCCTTAGGCAACGCAGGTAGAGTTAAAGCAGTAGAGACCCCTCCCATTAGCCAGAATGCAGATTCTAGCCAATACACAAGTGTGAAAATGTTTTCTTTATCAACTGCTCTGGGAACCGGATAAACATACAATTCTCTGACCATCTTCTGTTATCCATTGAAGTGAAACACAGTCCATTCAAAGCAACGTCTGAATACCCTTAGGCAACGCAGGTAGAGTTAAAGCAGTAGAGACCCCTCCCATTAGCCAGAATGCAGATTCTAGCCAATACACAAGTGTGAAAATGTTTTCTTTATCAACTGCTCTGGGAACCGGATAAACATACATTTCTCTGACCATCTTCTGTTA
>QLTV01002543.1:233059-253724 GCA_003457575.1 Thermophis baileyi | reverse complement strand
TTTTTTTTTTAATATTTGTTTTGCTTGTTTGTTTTTTTTTTTTTTTTTTTAAATTCGGCTCAGCTTGTCTTTGTTTGAAAAGCCTCAGGAGCGGGCTTTTTTGAAATTAGCTAAGCTTGGTTGCTTTTTTTAAAATTCGGCTCAGCTTGTTTTTGTTTGAAAAGCCTCTGGATCGTGCTTTTTGAATTTAGTTCAGCTCGCTTGCTCGCTTTTTTTTTTTATTTAGTTTTGTTCTGTTGCTCCGTTTTTTTTTTTTTTAATTTGGCTCAGCTTGCCTTTGTGTGAAAAAGCCTCGGGAGTGGGCTTTTTGAGTTCAGCTCAGCTCACTCGCTTTTAGTTATTTATTTATTTATTTATTTTTATTAATTATTAATCTGCTCTCGATCCACTCATTCTGCTTTCAAACTCAAGCTCTCTGCTCACAGCTTGGAATCTCCGCCAGCTGATCCATTCAGGATCGTTGCTTCGCTCACCGCTCTCCTCGGCGTTAGCCTCCGGTTGAGTTTGCTGTTTGGAAGATGGCTCTTTGAGTTGAAAAGATGGCGGTGGCCAGAGAGGATCTTCTTGAGTAGAATGCCATTGTTGCAGCCTCAGGCAACTTCTCCCTCATGTTTAGAGGTGTCCGGAGATGTTCCGCTGTTGGCATGTGCCCGTAGCCACCATTTAGAAGCGTCCACAAATGCTTTCTTTAGCATCGGGAGCTACCGAGCTGGAGGAGCTCGGCGAGCAGCTTCTTCCCTTGGAAAACAGCTTCTCCAAAATCTCAGCTGGGCTCCTCAGGGGATTCCTCAGGGCTCTGGAGAAGATATATACGCTGGGGCAGATCTCAGCTGGGCTCCTCAGGGGATCACTCTCCGGGCTCCACAGGGTTACAATATTCACCATGGAATCTAGCGCTCTGGTCTCTCTCTGTCGTGGCGGAGTATCCAGCCTCTAAGGGAATAAACATTCAATTAGTGAAGAAAGTGAAATATCTAGGAATTTACTTAACTGCAAGGTGTATAACAATTAAGGAGGATAACTACACTAAACTAACAAACCAAATAAAGGTAGATTTGGAAAGATGGAAGAACCTGCAACTCTCCTTTATGGGCAGAATAGCAGCTATAAAAATGAATATCTTACCAAAGATACTCTTTTTATTTCAAAACATACCTATAAAACTAGAGAAAAAATATTTTGGAAATTTGAATAAAATAATGTCAAAATTTATATGGCAAGGAAAGAAACCAAGAATTAAATTGAAATTACTGCAAGAATCAAAAGAAAGAGGAGGTTTTGGTTTGCCCGACTGGATACTGTACTATCAAGCTGCAACAATTACTTGGGTTAAAAGTAGATAGCTTTAAGGAATAAGAGATTACTAACACTAGAAGACCATGATATTCAACTAGGGTGGCATGCATTTCTCTGGTATGGAAGACATACGGCACATCAATATTTTCAAAGGCACTATATACGAAATGCTCTACTGGTGGTATGGAATAAAATTAAACAACAGAATTACATGAAAATCCCGGTCTGGCTCTCCATGCTAGAAGCGCTGGTACATCCAAATCTTATCAACTTGGGAAAAATTGTATCATATAAGGATATATTAAACAAAGAAGGGGAACTGAAATCTAGACTAGAACTAAAAGAACAAAGGGTGGAATTGGAATGGTGGTCATACCTACAAATTCAATCATGTTAGCCGAAGGATGTGAAAATGTGGGGTATTAATAGAGAACTAACGACATTAGATAAATTTTTATTGGGAACGGATGAGAAATTGATAAAGGTAATTTATAGATATTTATTAGATGGAGAAAGAACCGGTTAAAGAGACAATGGTGGTATGGGCCAAAAACTTTGGATACAATATCGAATTGGAAAAGTGGCAAAAATTGTTGGAAAGAAATAGGAAATTAACTTTGGCCACATCATATAAGGAAAACTTATATAAAATGTTTTATAGATGGCATCTCCCGCCGGCAAGATTGGCTAAAATGTATAATAATATATCCCCGAAATGCTGGAAATTTAATCAAGTACCAGGCATGTATTACCATATGTGGTGGACATGCAAGAAACCAAGGGAATTTTGGCGACAGATTCAGATGTGGTTAGAAAAAATGGTTGGACAAAGATTAGAATTTAAACCAGAAGTATTTCTATTAGGAATCATAACAGAGGGCTATAGTAAAGGGTCAACATATTTAATACTACACATTATAACAGTAGCGAGAATGGTATATGCCCAACAATGGAAAAGCAAAAATATACCTTCAGAAAGGGAGATAATAAAGAAAATATTGGTTTCCACAGAAATGGATAAACTGACATTAGAATTAAAAAAATAAAGGAGAGACAGAATATCATGATATATGAAATAGATTTTACCAATGGTTGGAACTGAGAGGTGGGAGTCAGAACAGGAAATAATCAGGGTTAGGGTTAGGGTTAGGGTTAGGATGTGATATATGTAAATATAAATGAATATATTGGGCAGAATAACTGTATATAATACAAAATGTATGATGAGTATCTATGATATGGGTTATAAATTTTTAGTGTGTATGGCGAAGATAACGCCAGTACGGTCGCACTATGTCCAATATTTTAATATGAAACGAATAAAAATATTTTTTTTAAAAAGAAGAAGATGGAGTCTCAGAGTACTGAATTGCTTGGGTTCGTCAGTCAGAACCTTGACAAAGAGGTGGAGTTGCATTGTATGTAAAAGACAGCAACAGCAACAGCACTTAGACTTATATACCGCTTCATAGTGCTTTTACAGACCTCTCTAAGTGGTTTACAGAGTCAGCATATTGCCCCCAACAATCTGGATCCTCATTTTACCCACCTCAGAAGGATGGAAGGCTGAATCAACCTCGAGCCAGTGAGATTTGAACTGCTAAACTGCAGCTAGCAGTCAGCTGAAGTAGCCTGCAGTGTAATGTACCGGTTGGCCACTAGAGGGCCGATCAGGAGCAAAAGAAGCAAAAGTGTGATTGGTTGTTCAGTTAGACAGCCGGGTATAAAAGCCGGCTGGCAGACAGTTATTTGAGTTCTAAGTTACAGTTAGGAGTAACAGTTACAGTTGTTGTTCAAAGATGTCCGTTACAATAAAGATGCTGTTATACTGAAGTTACTGTGTGCCTACTGTATACAATCACAACGACTGAATACATAATACTGGTGACGAGGAAGTCCTGAATCCTGTAGTGCTGAATATCGTAAGAATAAATACAATAAGAATAATAAGAATAAATACAGAATGGCCACTCAGCACACGTTTGCTCCATTTAACCACCCCAGCGAAACATGGGAGTCTTATGTTGACAGATTTGAATGCTTCCTAATTGCAAATGCATATACTGAACTATCGGGTGACAAGAAGAGGGCTTACTTCCTCGGATTTTGCGGCACAGAAATGTTCAAGACCGCACGAGCTCTCTTCGCACCAAAGTCCATTCATACAGTCACTTGGGAGGAACTATTAGAAAAGTTAAAAGACCATTATGCACCTCCCCCTTCCCGTTGTGCAAGACGGTATGCTTTCTATCATAGGAATCAGGGGGAAGGCAAAACAATAAATCAATTCGTTGCTGCGTTAAGAAGGGCTGCTCTCTACTGTGAGTTTTTTAACCTCGAAGATTATTTACTAGACAGATTAGTTTTTGGAGTCAGAGATAGTTGCCTGAAGTGCCGGATTTGGGCCATGCATGGACTCACTTTCTAAGTGGCTTTAGATGAAGCAAGGGCAGCTGAGATGTCATCTCAGTCATTGGCAGAGATGGATGGGGCGCCCAGCATTTCAGAGCAGAACAGAACAAATGTAGTGAAGACATCGCCTGACACCCCCCCCCCCCAACATAGAATTTCAAGCAGAGGACGAAGTCTGCCGTTTAAATGACAGTTCGAAAAGTAACGGCCAAAAGGGAAGAACGTTAACAGGCGCGCCATGTTTTGGGTGCGGTGGACATCACATGAGAGCTAACTGTCAGTTTAAGGATGCAATCTGCTGCCGTTGCAGCAGAAGAGGACACATAGCTCATGCCTGTAGGGGGGGAAGAGGATCACAATGGCAGGCGAGTAGAGCAGCTGGAAAATCATCTAAATGGTCTCTGCTGGGCTCCTTCGGTCAGAAGGACAGTTGTTTTGTAATTTATCATTACGGGAACTCCCATGCATCAGTAATAGACCAGACAAATCGCAGCCCAGGAGAGAAGATTAAAATCACCGTTGGGATAGAAGGAAAAGAGTGCCCGATGGAAGTAGACACGGGATCTGCAGTATCCCTTGTATCATGGAGCACCATCAAGTGGTTGGTTCCCCGATTGTCAAAGCGGAGATTGCAGTACAGTGCCATAACATTACGTGACTACCAGGGAGGTCGTATACCGATAATCGGAAGAGGACTGTTTACAATTCAATACAAGAACTTCAAAGGGCGGTTGCCTTTGTTGATTGTAGAAAAAACCCTAACGAGCCTTTTGGGGCTTGATTGGTTTGACGCCCTGGGGTTGACTGTGGGGGGAATTAATTCAGTTACGGGGAAGGAAGAAATCGCAACTTTAGCTGTGGAATTCCCAACTGTTTTTGATGGTAAGCTAGGAACATATAAGGGAACCCCCGTCTCTTTTAACTTGAATCCTGCAGTAGCGCCAATCAGGTTGAAACCTAGGCATTTGCCATTTGCGTTAAAGGCAAAATTAGATGCTTAAATTGATAAACTATTAGCACAGGGGGTCCTTGAACCAGTAGATCAGTCCAGGTGGGAGACTCCCATTGTAACACCGATAAAACCAGATGGCAGTATTCGCCTGTGTGCGGATTACAAAGGTACAGTCAATCGCGCGCTTGCTGCGCATGCTTATCCAGTTCCTATAGTTCACCATTTACTTCATTCAATGGGAAGAGGAACTACCTTTGCAAAACTAGATTTATCACAAGCTTATCAGCAGCTGCCAGTTGATGAGGCAGCTGCTGAGACTCAAACAATAATTACACACCATGGGGCATTCCGCTGCAGACGTCCGCAGTTCGGTATAAGTATAGCGCCAGGAATATTTCAAAGTCTCATGGAGAGATTACTGCATGGGTTGCCAGGAACAGTACTGTATTTCGACGATGTGTTAATTTCTCGGCCTGAACTATTGTCTCGAGTTAGAGCTGTGTTGACTAAATTCCAAGAAGTGGGGTTAAGAGTAAAAAAGGAAAAATGTGTAATTGAGGTTCCTAGGGTAGAATTCCTCAGATTTTTAATTGACTCTAAGGGAATTCACCAAACCCCCTCTAAAACTAAAGCAATATTAGATGCCCCAGCTCCTGCAAATCGCACTGATCTTCAAGCATTTCTGGGGCTTCTAAATTTTTATGCAATGTTTTTAGCCCATAAGGCTACGGTGGCTGAACCACTCCATCGTCTTTTGGACAATCGCACTCCATGGAGGTGGGGAAAGCCGGAAGCTGCCGCTTTTGAAGCTGTTAAACAGCTCCTTGTCTCCAATACCGTCTTGGCTCAATACTGCGAGCATCTTCCTTTAATATTGGCCTGCGATGCTTCATCTTTTGGAGTTGGCGCAGTATTGAGCCATAAACTTCCTAACAGGGCAGAAGTGCCAATTGCTTTCTTTTCCCGCACTTTAGCTAAGGCTGAAAGACAGTATAGTCAAATTGATAAGGAGGCATTGGCATTAGTGGTGGGAGTCCGCAGATTTCACCATTATGTGTACGGGCGAAAATTTGAGTTAGTCACTGATCATAAACCACTGTTGGGATTATTGGCCAGTGACCGTCAGACGCTTCAAGTCCTTTCGCCACGCATGACGCGTTGGACTGTGTTTTTAGTGAACTACGAATATCTACTGAAACATCGACCAGGGCGACACATGGCACACGCCGACGCATTAAGCAGATGTCCACTACCCATAATATTAGAGGATCCAGCTCCTGCATCATCCGTTTTCCTGATTGAAGATCTCTGACTTCCACTGACTGCACTAGACATCGCCCATGAAACTTCCAAAGACACAAGACTATCGCGAGTTGTAATGTGGATCTTACGCGGCTGGCCTTCAGATAAGCCGCCCATAGACTACCTACCGTTTAAGTCACGTAAATTTGAATTATCTGTGTCACGAGGTTGTATATTGTGGGGAGAGAGAGTGCTTATTCCCCCTCCATTGAGAAGACAGGTATTGAACACCTTACACTACGGGCACCCGGGAGTAGTGCGTATGAAGGCACTCGCCCGTAGCTATGTGTGGTGGCCAGGAATCGATGCTGAAATAGAGGAGTGGGTGGCTGCATGTTCTCCCTGCCAAGCTGTCAGAGCCGTAAACCCCAAATCCCCTCCGAGGGTATGGGAAGCCCCAGCTAGCCCGTGGTCACGCATTCATGTAGATTTCGCAGGGCCATTCATGGGTAAAATATTCTTAGTTGTGGTGGATGCGTTTTCGAAGTGGTTAGAGGTGCGTGTGATGCCATCTACCACAGCAGACGCACTAATTCGTAGCCTATCATTAATATTTGCGACTCATGGTTACCCCGATGTTTTAATATCCGACAATGGACTGCAGTTAGCGTCAGCGGCTTTCGAGGGGTATTTAGCCAGCCTGGGCATTCGCCACGGGTTCACAGCTCCATGGCATCCGGCAAGCAACAGAATGTCTGAACGAATGGTAAGAACTATGAAGGAGAGTTTAGCCAAGCTGAGCCAAGGGGATTGGCAGTTAAAATTAGCAGAATTACTTTTGTCCCAACACACTACACCGTGTGTGGCTACAAATAAAAGCCCTGTGGAGCTATTAATGGGAAGGAGGCTCTGAAACAGGTTAGATAGATTGCACCCACACTACGTGCCGGAAAAGCCCTTGGACTCCGCTGGAGCCCCTAGAGAGTTTACTCTGGGTTGTGGGGTATATGCAAGAAATTACGTGGGTCAGCCCTTATGGGTTCCAGGTACAATTAAGGGACAAAGAGGTCCCTGTTCATATATTGTAGAATTAAATGATGGTAGAATATGGCACCGACATTTAGATCAGTTAAGGAGCAGGTGGTTAGGGCCAAAAGGAGTCAGGCATGAAACGGGAGAACTCAGCGAATGCCTGCATACTTAAAGGAGTACGCATGTGCCCATCTTAGTGGCAAGGAGTGTAATGTACCGGTTGGCCACTAGAGGGCCGATCAGGAGCAAAAGAAGCAAAAGTGTGATTGGTTGTTCAGTTAGACAGCCGGGTATAAAAGCCGGCTGGCAGACAGTTATTTGAGTTCTAAGTTACAGTTAGGAGTAACAGTTACAGTTGTTGTTCAAAGATGTCCGTTACAATAAAGATGCTGTTATACTGAAGTTACTGTGTGCCTGCTGTATACAATCACAACGACTGAATACATAATATGCAGTACTGCACTCTAACCACTGCGCCACTTTGGCTCTTATGAGTCAGAGACATTCCAATGGCTGGCTGGCCAGAGGAGGAGGAGAGAAGTAACCAGGCAACCAGCCAGTATCCAGATTGGACAATGTGATTTATTGTTTTGAGAAAACAGGAAACTTTTACTTTTTAATGTGGTGGAAAGCGTGGGAACATTCAGAGTTGGTTTTCCACCAGTTTGTGCCAAGATGATATATCCTAATAAAACTGTTCTTTGAGGAACCAACTTGCCTCGGAGTTCTGTTTGCAATGGGTGTATTACCTGGAACCTTGAGGAGCCGAGGTGGTGCAGTGGTTAGAATGCAGCACTGCAGGCTACTTCAGCTGACTGCTAGCTGCAGTTCGGCGGTTCAAATCTCACCGGCTCAAGGTTGACTCAGCCTTCCATCCTTCTGAGGTGGGTAAAATGAGGTCCCAGATTGTTGGGGGCAATATGCTAACTCTGTAAACCGCTTAGAGAGGGCTGTAAAGCACTATGAAGCGGTATATAAGTCTAAGTGCTATTGCTATTGCTATTAAGCCAACTCTGCAAAATTCTCCGCTCCAACTGGAGTCACTTTCCAGGGTCCTGAGCCCCGGCTGCTCACCTGGTTTACTCAGGGAGCAGGAAGATTCAGAAAAGATGGCAGCATGGAGGAAAAGGGGGATGAGATGGATGATTACTGTGGTGGATACCTGGAGAGACGGCAGACTCCCTCGGATACCCAGCAGGTAGCAGAAGTGGTGGTGGAGCATGTACGGTCAGTGGGCACCCAGCCTAAGCTCCGCATCAGAATGGCACCCACTGGGGACCTGTGCTGGGTGGAGGAGGACTTCAGGCACTGAGGTTCGTTCCGAGGGCCAGTGAGGGACCTCCCGGTGGTGATGAGGAGGGAGACAGCTACCACCACCATCCAGAGGAAAGCAGGGCCCCTGCTAGACGTGGGTGAGTCGGGGTCTTGGGTGCTCAGGATGATGTCGTGCAGCCTGGGCCTGAGAAGCCTGCCAGAGGGGTTGAGTCGGACAAGCCTTGAGAGCCTGGGGCCGGAACGGAGCCTGCCGATACACCACGGAAGAGGCAGCCCTCCTGGCTATGCACGGCCCCAACTGAAATGCCAGGTGCAGCCCGGCTGGGGTTACCACCCCAGTCATGGCTGGTTCCAGGCACAGTGGGTCTCTACCCCAGATCCACCGCAGCTCCCTGTGCTGACCCCTTCACCCCCTCCACCTGCAGCCCTGCCACAGATGAAGAGCCAACCCAAAAGATGCCCGCTCAGTCGATGGCTCAGGTCATGGCAGTTTGAAGAGCCACCAAGAGAAGCCCCCACACGACCCGTGGGATTCTTCTGTTGCGGCCAAAACCCCGAGCAATGGGCCCCACTGAGCCTGTATGAGTCGGAAACCTGGGGGTTCTGAATGGCATCTTCCAGCCAGAGCCTGGAAGAATGGCCAGAGGGGCTCGATCAGATAAGCCTCAAGAGCCTGGGGCTGGAATGGATCCTGCTGAGATGCCATGGAGGAGGCAGTCCACCTTGCCACCCACAACTCCAGCTGAGATGGCAGGCACCACCCGGCTGGTTTTACCACCCCAGCCATGGCTGGCTCCAGGCACAGTGGGTCTCTACCCCACATCCACTGCAGCCCCCCTGTGCCGACTCCTTTGTTCCCTCAGCCTGCAGCCCTGCCGCAGATCGAGAATCAGCCCAAGAGATGCCTGCTTGGTCGACAACTCAGGCCCTGGAAATTTGAGGAGCCACCGAGAGGACTCCTCCACAAGGCCTGATGAATGCTTCCGTTGCAACCACCAAGGCCACAGGGTGGCTGAGGGCCTGGCTCTCACTTCCCCAACCAGAGGTGAGGAGCCCTGGGCCAGCCAGGCCGAGGAAGCCACAGAGAGTAATGGAAAAGGGAAAACTCACCCGCTAGGCCATTGAGGTCTCTCCTCCCCCAGCTGGGGAAGGGGGAAATCTGGCCCATGGACCCCAAGTGCCGATGGCCTATGACAGTGACGACGGAGGTAAGGATGACCCAATGGTGACTGAAGCCGTCTGCCCATTCACCATCCGGTCGAGAATAGTAGAACCAAAGACCGGGGCATAGGGGGAAGTGGATGCGATCATAGACACGGGCTGCACCCACTGTCTGATCAACCTACCCACAGTCCTAAAGCTGGAGATCAGGACAAAGATGATGACCCGACCCATGCGTTTTGAGCAGGTTGATGGGTCATTGATAGGTGGGGCCCCTGCCACGCTCCTCACCTGTAAAGCTGGAAATGGGCCGGCACTAGGAACTCATCTGCTTCATGATGGCACCAAAAATGACAGAAGTGGTGATTCTGGGCCCGGCATGGTTGGACAAATGGGGCCCCACCATCTCGTGGGACAGAAAGCTAAAGCTGGGGATAGGCCCTGATCCCCCCCAAAAAAAGTTGCTGGAGGAAGGGCTGTCCAATGACGGAACGGCACTAAGCAAAGCAAGAAAGCTGCTGCCACCTCGCAGCTGCTCCCAGGCACCCCCCAGCTTCTTAGAGAATACTGGGACCTGGCTGAAGTGTTCAGCGAGGAGGAATGCAACATGCTACCCCCTCACCACCCCACAGTCTGTGCTATAGAGTTCATAACGGGGGCTAAACTAGCCAAGCCAAAGATGTACTCCATGACCCCAAAAGAGATGAGAGAGCTAAGAGAGTACATCGACACCAACCTGGCCCGCACATTTATCCAACCAGCGAAGTCTAGAGTGGCCGCCCCGGTCCTTTTTAAGGAGAAAAAGCATGGGTCGATGAGGCTCTGTGTGGACTTTAGAGGAATTAATGCCATATGTGTGGAAAACACCTACCCACTTCCCCTCATGAAAAGCATATTGGCCCACCTGGCTAAGGGGAAGGTGTTCACCAAATTGGACCTACGAGAGGCATACTACCGGGTGCAAATCAAAGAAGGGGACAAGTTGAAAACTGCCTTCAACTGCCCCTTAGGGAGTTTCCAATTCAAAGTGATGCCTTTTGGCTTGCAAGGAGCCCCGGCAGTCTTCATGCAACTAATAAATGAGGTGCTACATGAGTACCTGTATAAGGGAGTTCTCGTGTACTTAGATGACATCCTTATCTTCACTGAGACTCTAGAAGAACACGTGAAGCTAGTACGTCACGTGTTGGAAAAATTCCTTGCGGCCAAACTGTACGCAAAACTGTCAAAATGTGAGTTCCACAAGACCAGTCTAGACTACCTGGGTTACCGAGTGTCAAGTGAGGGCATAGAGATGGATCTGGCTAAAGTCAAAGCGGTTCTAGACTGGCAACCCCCACGTATGCGAAAACAGCTGCAAAGCTTCCTGGGGTTTGCTAACTGCTGCCGGCAGTTCATCCCCTCTTTTGCTGAGATCACCCTGCCCAAACTGTTAAAGACTGGGGGGGGCTCAACAACCATGATCAAGTCAACTCCTAAAGTGGACCCTAGAATGTCAGCAAGCATTTAAGGAATTAAAGAGGCTTTTCGCCAAGAAGCCAATCCTCAAGCACCCTAATCCAGAACAGCCCTTTGTAATCCAAGTTGACGCCAGCAATGTGGCCATCGCAACAGTTCTCCTTCAGAGGAATATAGAGGGCAACTTACAGCCCTGCACTTACACCTCCCAAAAACTGTCTGAGACTGAACAGAGGTGGGCAGCAATAGTGGGTTCTAAATTAGTTTACTATCGGTTCGTGCTCGCGTGCACGCATGATGCTTCTGCGCATGCACAGAAGCATCCCAGGTGGGTGGGCGGAGCCTCCCGCCACCACCGCTACCAGTTCTAAGAACCGGGCCAAACCGCGAGCAACCCACTGCTGGTGGGCGGTGTGGGAGAGCGTATGCGGTCCGGTGGGCCCTGCTAACCTGGAGACACTTTCTTGAGGGCAGTTACGTGTCTTTTGAAGTATGGACTGACCACAAGAACTTAGAGGCACTAAAAAACAACAACCAAAAACTCTCCCCAAAGCAGGTCCGTTGGGTGCAGTATTTCAAACGATTCAATTTTGAGCTGATATATCCCTGGGGGAAAAAAATCTCCTGGCAGATGCCTTGTCGTGTAAACCACAATACCATAGTAAGCATGAAGAGGTGGTTCACGCCATGATTCCCCCTCCTCAACCTGCCTCACAAGCCATAACCAGGGGACAGGCTAAGCAACAGAGAACCGCAAACCGGAGGGGAGAATGTGTTGTGGTCCGTCAGCAGCCTGTGGAGCTGGCAGCAGAGTCAGACAGCGAGGAGGCTGGGGAGGAACATGGGCCAGGCCTGGAGTCTGGAGAAGGCTCAGTGCCAGAGGCAGAGATCCAGCCCGGGCCATCTGGGACGTCTGTGCTGACTCCAGAGCCTCCAGAGGCTGACATGAGTGAGGCAGAGGAACAGGGGGAGCCTGTTCCCCATGCGCACATGCGCAGAGCTGCCAGAAGGCAAGAACAGTTATGGAGGAAAAGGACTACTCGGGAGTAAGGCTTGGAGATGATTGGCCCCTCCCATAGGATATAAAAGTGGAGCAAATGGATGTGCAGGATTGAACTTGGTTCAATCCATGTCTCAGCATTTCAGTTCTGACTCCATGTTCTGTTTGGCCTTGCAAAGCTCCTTTATGTCAAGAGAGATAAAGGTTGGTGATATCAGCCTTCTTCCGAAAGACTTCTGTTGGACTAATTAATCTTGTTTGGGACTTATTACGGCTGGGAATGAACAGAATTCACAGCCGTTAAAATAAAAAGAGGTTTTTGGGACTCCATTTGTGCTGTATTATTTATCAGGAAGCCTAGGTTAGAACAGAATGACCCAAATGCTAAGAGATGAGCCAATCTGTGGTACAGGGACAACACAGGAGTACCCACCCTCAAAGACGGACTAGCCTGGAAAGGCTCTAAATTGTATGTGCCCAGCATCTTACAACTCCAAGTCCTCCAGAAGAGCCATGATTCCAAGCAAGTGGGGCACTTTGGCTACTTGAAAACCCTGCATCTGGCCAGAAGGCAATTTTGATGGCTGAAGATGAAGAAGGACATTGAGGACTATGTTAAGAGTTGCGCCACATGTGCAGCCATAAAGAAGAGGCCGGGAAGACCCCCAGGGCTGCTCCAGCAAGTAGCAGATCCATCCCGGCCCTGGGAAGAAATAACCATGGACTTCATTGTTGAGCTCCCTGAGAGTGGGGGGAGTACGGTCATCAGGACTGTCATAGATTTGTTCTCAAAACAAACCCATTTTATAGCTTGCCCAGGGCTCCCGTCAGCACTGAAGCTGGCTAACCTGTTTATAAAACATATATATGTTGCATGGTGTCCCCCACAGGATCATCTCCAATAGACGGCTCCAGTTTACCGCTAAATTCTGGAGGCAGTTCATGAGGTCCATTGGGTCTTCACAGGGACTTAGTTCAGCATTTCATCTGAGCACTAACGGGGCCACGGAACGCGCGAACGTCATGCTGGAGCAATATTTAAGGTGCTATGTCAACTATCAGCAAACAAATTGGGCAGAGTTGCTGCCGTTTGTTGAGTTTGTCCCCATGCCCAAGCTCCCCAGGGAACCACCCTCCTCCATGTCACTAGCAGAATGGATGGAGTCACTGAAAGAAGCATGGGAAAATACCAAGCAAGCCCTACAAGAGGTGGCAAAAACTCATAAAAAGCAAGCTGACAAGCACCGCTTTCTCCAACCACAGTTTAAGGTGGGGGATAACTTATCCCTGATAAGGTGTACTTGTCCACAAAGTACCTAAAATTGAAACTAGCCTCTAAGCAGCTCGGTCCGAAGTTCAAAGGACCTTTCCCCATAGCAAAGTAATTAACCCGGTTACTGTACAACTTAGACTTCCCCGATTGCTAGGGAAAGTGCATTCGGTTTTCCACAGTAGTCTATTAAAGCCTGCCATGAGCTCTCAAGTCAGACCAGGAGATTGGGCACCACCTAAGTCACTTGTAATTGAAGGTCAAACACATTATGAGATAAAGAAAATTATGGACTTGAGACTACATAGGGGTCAGTTGCAGTATTTAGTGCAGTGAAAGGGATACCCTCTTTCTGAGGCCACCTCGGTGAAGAGTTGGAAAGTGAAGGCAGATAGACTAGTGAAGCAATTCCATGACAAGTACCCCCAAAAGCCAAAGGGTCCTCCTGGGGGAGGGAGAGGAGGTTAGGAGTGCTCAACTAACCTCACGTCTCTCTTTTGCAGAAGGGTTTCTTCAACTGAGGGAGGATAGCTTGTCAAGACTGAAACTGATCTGGCTGCAGCCATTTTCTTTTCTGTGGGTTGTTTTTTTCTATCGGGGTTTCTTTTCACATGGCTTCAGGTTTGACACAGCCTGGAGCTGAAGGGGGGTAGAGATAGATGGAGTTTTGTAGCCTAAACAAAATAGCTCTCTTATGAGTCAGAGACATTCCAACAGCTGGCTGGCCAGAGGAGGAGGAGAGAAGTAACCAGGCAACCAGCCAGTATCCAGATTGGACAATGTGATTTATTGTTTTGAGAAAACAGGAAACTTTTACTTTTTAATGTGGTGGAAAGCGCGAAAACATTCAGAGTTGGCTTGCCACTAGTTTGAGCCAAGATGACATATCCTTATAAAACTGTTCTTTGAGGAACCAACTTGCCTCGGAGTTCTGTTTGTGATGGGTGTATTACCTGGAACCTTGACAAATGGAGGACTTTAACTACCCTGACATCAACTGGAAGACTAATTCTGCATCAAGTGAGAGATCAAACTGGTTCCTGACCAACCTAACTGAAAACTTGGTTGTTCAAAAGGTAGAGGAGGGTCAACCATACTTTACATACTGGTAATTCTTACTAACAGAGAAGAAGTGATAGAGGAAATTGAAATTACAGGAACCTTGGGTGAGAGTTGAAAAATGGCTTCGGCCTGACACCTGGGAGGAGACTCTTGCCCTTCCCCCTGCAGCTGCCACTGCTTTTCTGGGGCAGCGGGGCTGTGCACGAGGAACCCTAGGAGCCAGCTCAGTCATACGGGGCAGAATTTGCATGGTGGGGGTTGGCCGGGGGCGCCGTGTCGCCAGTTGGGCCCATCGCCCGCCGCTGTGGCTGCAAAGAGGCTTCCTGCTGCTGCTTCCTTCCTGGAGTGGGGAGAGGAGAGCGAGATCCAAAAGGCAGGCGGGCCTGGTCATAGCCTTCCCTTCCTCCTCCATCTGCACCAGGTGCTCACCGGAGCCTTTCAGATCTCGCTCTCCTTGTGGCAACCGTGGTGCAGGCAGGCAGGCGAGTGAGCTGGAAGCAGCAGCAGTGAAGGTGGATAAGAAGATGATGGGGTGCATGAGGGAAGCCCGGGAGGAGGGCGAGGTGCGCCTGAGCTCTTGCCCTTCCCCCTGCAGCTGCCACTGCTTTTCTGGGGTGGCGGGGCTGCGCACAAGGAACGCTGGGAGCCGACTCAGGCACACAGGGCAGCATTCCTCTGTTTATGCAGCCTAGAACTGTGTTGGCTTTTTTGGCAGCTGCAGCACACTGCTGGCTCATATTTAAATGATTGTCCACTAGGACTCCAAGATCCCTCTCACAGTTACTACTATTGAGCAAGGTACCACATATACTGTACCTGTGCATTTTGTTTTTCTTGCCTAAATGTAGAACCTTACTTTTTTCACCATTGAATTTCATTTTGTTAGATAGCGCCCAATGTTCAAGTCTGTCAAGATCCTTCTGTATCTTACACCTATCTTCTGGAGTGGCCAGAGGAAGATGATCAATTCTTGAATGTAGCTAATTTAAAAACTGCAAAGGAGGTTTGGCTGAAATTAAGAAGTGTGCATCTGAGTGCATCAGCATGCAATATTGTGCAATTATTGAGACAATTGTACAGAACCAGACTGCAACCACAAGAGAGTGTGGAGAGGCATTTGCTGCAAATGCAAACTTTATTTATTGAGTTGGAACAGTGTGGCATGCAGATTCCTGAGTCTCAGAAGGTACTGTTGGTGTTAAATAGTCTTAATGAAACGTGGGACATTGTTTCAGTTGTTTTTGAGTGCAAACCAGAACAGGACTTACGAATGGAAGCCCTTAAAGCCTGTTTGCTTTCTGAAGAAAACAAACGCCATTTTAGAAAAAGCCACAAGGTGAAATTTCTGAGGTGGGGGCCCAAGGAGCAGAGAGAGAAAAGCAACAGACAGGATGTCTGCAGAGACGATGTCTGCAGAGACCAGAGTAACAGAAGAGACCAGATTACAGCCCAGCAAAGTTTTTCTACAAAGAAAGCAACAGAACAGTGGTGTTTCATCTGTGGTGATAAGACTCATTTGAAGAAGGACTGTTTACAAAGAAAAGATACAACAGATGGACAGGTTGCTGTTGCAAAAGTTAGCTATTGTAATAGCAGAGACAAATGGTTAATAGACAGTGGGGCTAGTCAAACAATTGTTAATAATTCTAAATTGTTGGAGAGCTGTTGGAGAGATAGAACATGAAGTTTTGTAATTCTGCTCCAACACCTATGAGCACAGATTTTAACAACTGTTACATATTGTAATTAGCTACTGAAACCAAGAGCTGAAGTCTTCACTCAAGTCCGCTGTTTAAGCAGGAGAACTGCTTTAAACTGATTGGTTGCCTGGCTGACAGCCCCCTATAAAAAGAGCGCTGCCAGCCAGACTCTTTGTTGGGTTTTACTTGTTGTTAAATAAAGAGCTTTACTGAAGATCACTCTGCGTCTCTTCCATTCCAACCCACAATCTAACAATGGTGACGAGGGTGGGATCAGAAGAAAAATAAGACCAAAAAGAGCTGATCGAGGTCCCACTCGAGAACCGAGCACCGGAGACGAGCCACCGTCACTATAGCACCACTCATCAACCATCACCACATTTGCCCAATTGCCGGACTGCATCGGTCTATTCGAGATGGCTGCAATAGCACCGCTCACTCCATTCAACCCAGCCTCGGAGAATTGGGACTCCTATATCATCCGTTTTGAATGCTTCCTTGAAGCAAATGATTTCACCGGACTTTCTGACAACTGAAAGAGGGCCTTGTTCTTGAGCTACTGCAGCACGGACATTTTCGAGACAGCCAAGGACCTCCTCGCCCCAGCAGCCATTCAAATAGTACCATGGGTCACACTGCAGAATATGCTCAAAGCTCATTACGCACCCATGCCATTGCAAATTGCTTGCTGACATGTTTTTCATCAGCGAAATCAAGCAGAGGGCGAATCCATAAATCAATACGTCTCCACTCTTAGAAAAGCCGCACTACACTGCGAATTTAAAGAGCTAGACAACATCTTACTAGACAGAATCATTTGCGGTGTGAGAGTCGTGAAACTATAGAGGTGTCTACTCACCAAACCCAATCTCAACCTAAAGATGGCGCTCGACAAAGCCCAAGCTGCTGAAACATCGAACAAATCAACGGCGGAGATTCAAAAAGCGAATAGCCCACCATCCTCACGCAAAGCAGCGACAGTCCACCATGACGAGTTGGAACGCAAGGAAGCCACTGACGATGAGGAAGATGTCTATTGCCTCAGATCATCAAAGAAACAAAGCACCACGATGGAAAGGAAACAAATAGCCTGCATGGGTTGTGGCAGCAACCACCCAAGAGCAACTTGTCGTTTCAAAAATGCTATCTGCCAGCAGTGCGACAGGAAAGGGCACCTAGCTAAAGTCTGCCATGCCAGCCAACCCATCAGCCAACCGGTCAGCCAACCTGCTGGCCAGTCCTACCACAGAAAGGTGCAAAAGAGACCACGGATGAAAGGAGAAGAATGCTATGCTGTCTCCAAAGGCACCTGCCGGGCTGAGACAACCATTGGAAAAGCCAGCCTAGGCCAGTCGAAAAAAATTCACGTAACCGTCCTGGTCAAGGGGTCCCCGTGCCACATGGAGGTGGATACCAGGTCATCTATGACCATTGTCTCCTGGACTACAACCTGTGCCAAGAATATCGAAGAGCCAACTAAAGTATCAGTAAAGTACCTCCACCTAAAAGACTATCAAGGGAATTGCATTCCTGTCCTTGGAAGTGGGACCTTCCAAATAGCTTTTAAAATCTTTGAGGGCCCCCTGAGGATAATAGTAGTGGACGGCTCCCTGCCAATTTTGTTGGGGCTGGACTGGTTTTCCTCTCTTGGCCTGGAAGTGACTGGCATCAACGCCATCCATGACGACAGCATCAAGACCCTGACTCGGGAGTTCACCGACATCTTCGAAGGAGATCTGTGCAAGTATACGGAGACACCCATCTCCTTCAACCTTGAGCCTCAGGTTGCCCCTATCAGAATGAAGCCGCGCCGGGTCCCATTTGCTTTGCATTCCAAGGTAGATGAACAATTACTGTAGATAAACTGATTGCTCAGGGAATCTTGGAACCAGTCAACCACGCTAAGTGGGAGACTCCGATCGTGACACCAGTCAAACCAGACGGCTCAGTCCGCATCTGTGTGGACTACAAATGCACGTTGAACAAGGCCCTACAAAACAGTGCATACCCAGTGCCAGTCGTGCAACACCTATTGCACTCCCTAGGCATAGGAAAGACTTTCGCTAAGCTGGACCTCACTCAGGCATACCAACAACTGCCGGTGGATGAGGCCACAGCGGAAGCGCAAAACATCTTGACACACTGGGGGGCTTTTAAATGCCGCCGACTGCAGTTTGGGGTGAGTGTGGCACCAGGGCTGTTCCAGAGCCTAATGGAATGCCTTTTACAAGGCAGTACAGACGTCGTGCCTTATTTTGATGACGTGCTAATATCAGCGGCTAACAACAAATAACTTATCGACCACCTGAGAATAGTCCTCAGCCAATTTCAAGAGGTGGGGCTCAAAGTCAAAAAAGAAAAATGCAAAATAGCAGTACCAAGGGTTGAGTTCCTAGGCTACCTTATAGACGCCTCAGGGTTGCACCCTATGAAGGCAAAGGTACAAGTCATATAGGAAGCTCCTACCCCAAAAAATAAAACAGAGCTCCAGGGATTTTTAGGACTATTGAATTTTTACAGTGTCTTTTTACCCCATAAGGCATCAGTAGCTGAACCACTGCACCGGCTAATTGACAAAAAGACATCATGGACCTGGGGCCAAAAGGAAGCCGCCGCGTTTGCAGCCGTTAAAGATCTATCATCCAAAAGAGTCTTAATTCAATACAATGAGAACCTCCCATTAGTTCTCACATGTGACGCCTCCCCATTTGGTGTAGGAGCAGTCCTCAGTCACCAACTTCCTAATGGGGGAGAGGCTCCAATTCATATTACTCAAGAACATTGTCAGCAGCTGAGAGAAATTACAGCCAGCTGGATAAAGAGGCTTTGGCTGTGGTTGCCAGGGTAAAGAGATTCCACGAGTATTTATACGAGAGGCATTTCGAACTAATAACAGATCACAAACAGCTGCTGGGCCTGCTCGCCAGAGACAGACAAATGCCGACCATACTGTCACCATGCATGATGCATTGGGCTGTGTTTTTGGCAGCTTACAACTACAGACTCATCCATCGACTGGGTAAGTCCCTGAGCCACGTGGACCTTAGCCAATGCCCGCTTCCGGCTATCCTAGAGGACCCGGCCCCAGTCACCCCTGCCCTTCTAATAGAGGAATGGCCATCCTATCAGAGTTTGTTGCAGAAAATTAAATCCAGAAAGCACACACAGGCAGACTGATGCAGCAGGATTCATTTAAATAAGAAACTTCTTTATATACAAAAATATATATACAATACCAACAGCAGAGAACGATTTCATTTCAGAGTTCAGAGTGGACAAGAGTACAGAGTGGGCTGAGCCATGCCCAGCCCACCACCATGCCCAGCCATGCCCAGCTCAGTTTCGATTCTCTGCACAGACTCAGATGTGTTTAGCTCCCATTGGCTGACTTAGTTGCTATGCCTATTCATTGGCTGACCTTGTTACCATTGGCTCTCACAGTTCATGAATAATCTGACACTCCTCCCTTCATGACTGGAAGAGACATAAATCCAATAATTTAATATTCTTCCTAGACCTGCATTTGAAAACCCACATTCACAGTTCCCTTCAAATACCTAATAGTTGACAATCCCCATCTTGCAACTTTCCAGTGTATATACAACCATCAGCCTTGCAACTCTTGAACCCAAGACTCTTCAATGCCTTATCTAGACATATATTCCAATTCCTGGCTGACTGCTTCAGCCCATACATGCCCTGTATACCCATTTGTATCCTACAGCTTTGCTACCCTGTGGCAAAGTCATAGATGTGACATAGATCTGTTCACCCATGGATTTCATTTCCTTGTCCATGGGTTCTTTCCATATGCACCCATGCAGTACTTCCAAAAACTCTTAAATGTGCCAGAGATGGCTTCCTCCCATATAGCACTGCATATGGAGTATCATTAATAGAGGAACTCCACAGCCTATTAATTAAATAATTAGCAGTCAACATGGCTTCACCCCAATATGACCTTCTCATACCAGAATCCTCCAGCAGTGAGTCTTTCATCATTTGTAAGACTCCATTCCACCTCGCAACAACACCAGTCTCAGCTACTGTGTATGGCTTTGTGCATCTGTGTTTTATTCCCAACTGTCCCAACCATTGTTGAAAACTTGCTGACATAAATTCTGAACCTCTGTCAGTCTGCAGCTGACATACCTGCTGTTTATATCTCCTTTCTACGAAGCTTACCCATTGCTTAAATTTCTGTAGCACTTCTGTTTTACTCTTTAGTAAATAGCAGAACCCAAACCTGCTGTAGTCATCTACAATGACCAGCGCACTTTGCTCCTCCCAAACTGGCTTGCATTGGTCCCACCAAATCTGCATGTACCAGCTCTAGAGCTCTTGTTGTCTGCCTTGTGCTACTTTTGCTTAGTGGGAATGCCTTGGACTTTGATACTTTGCATACTGCACAGTCCAAATATGCCTTACATCCCTTTAAATTTAACCCTTCTGCAAACTGTTCCATCGTTTGCAAAACTCTGAAGCTGGCATGGCCAAGCCTTCTGTGCAAGAGATGAACACATGAATCATGCTCTGCAACATTTCCAAATGTTTGCGCACATTGAAACTTTTGTCCCTGCAACACACAAAGATTATCCTCTTTTATGCCCTGTGCACATACATTCCCATTTCTCTTAATGAGACACTTCCCATTTACCAATGTGGTCTCAAATCCTTGCTTGTCTAAACTAGAGGCACTCAGCAAATTATGCTCCATTTCAGGCACACATAATACATCATTACACCTCATTTCCAGATATGGAATTTGCACACTACCTCTTCCAATGACCTTTGCCTTCTGGCCT
>QLTV01002543.1:154701-174478 GCA_003457575.1 Thermophis baileyi | reverse complement strand
TATCTGGTCATTATCTCTCTTTCTATCAGGCAGGAATGTGGAATGAGTTTCCGGCAGGTTCTTCTTTAGCAGCTTGATTTTTTCTTGTTTTTCTGTTAGCCTTTTATTATGAGTAATATTTTATTTGGGGGGGGGGTTGCTTCCCACAAAAGAAAGAAAAAGAAAGGAGGGAGGGAGGGAGGGACGATGGACCACAAACCTGGCTGGCACTAGACACAGCTTCAGAGGATGCTTTGAAACAGCACAGCAAAGGCTAGAAGGGACCTCAGAGGTCATCTAGTCCAACCCCCTGCCCCCTGGCAAAATGGACTGCTAAATTGGCCGCACCCACCCAGTCACATGACCACATGACCACACCCACCCAGTCACATGACCACGCCCACCTGAAGCCACACCCACCTGACCTCCAAGCCACGCCCACAAAATAAGCCACGCCCACAGAACCGGTAGGGGAAAATTTCACATTTCACCCCTGGTTTGGCATGACCTGTTTTTAACAAACCCATGCTGCCTACTAGTTATAGCTTTATTTGTTTGTAGATGTTCACAGATCTGTTTTTTTATTATTTTTTTCTAGTATCTTCCCAGGTATTGATGTTAGGCTGATTGGTCTGTAGTCTCCTTGGATCTGTTCTTTTTCCTTTTTTGAAGATGGGAACCACATCAGCTCTTTTCCAATCCTCTGATGATTCCCCAGTGCTCCAAGATTTTTTAAGGATATGATACAATGGTTCTGAGATTACATCTGCCAGCTCCTTCAGAACTCTGGGATGTAATCCATCAGGCCCCAATGATTTATATTCATCAAAAGGCAAGGCAAGAAGGAATGGATAGAAACTAATCAAGGAGAGAAGCAACCTAGAACTAAAGAGAAATTTCCTAACAGTGAGAACAATTAACTAGTGAAATGGGTTATTTCCTTGCCATCTTCTCTGTTTAGTGGACTGACTGTTTCTTCGACTTTTTTCTTGTTATTTATATGTTGAAAGAAACTTTTTATTATTATCTTTGACTTTTGTTGCAAGTCCTTGTTCATTCTGAGCCTTTGCTTTCCTGACTCGTCCTTCAGTTTATCAGAGAGATCTTTTTGCAACCATGCTAGTTTCTTCTTAGATTTCTTGTTTTTCTCTTTCAGTGGTATTGTGTTGGACTGGGCTATTATGGGACTGGAACTGGCTCCCTATTGGTCTCCGGGCTCAATTCAAGGTGTTGGTCATTACCTTTAAAGCCCTACATGGCTCAGGGCCAGGTTATCTTCGAGACCGCCTTCTACCTCATATTTCCCAGAGACCGGTAAGATCCCACAGAGTTGGTCTCCTCCAGGTCCCATCAGCTAAGCAGTGTCGGCTGGCAGGCCCATGGGGAAGGGCCTTCTCTGTGGCTGCCCCTGCTCTCTGGAACCAGCTACTCCCTGAGATCCGGACTGCCCCCACCCTATTGGCCTTCCAGAAAGCATTGAAGACCTGGCTTTTCCGGCAAGGTTGAGGCCGTTGATCTCGCAATTTGTGAGGTCCGGCCTTGAATGATATGTATGTATGTGACTGTTAATTGTTTTTTTTTTAATATTTTATGATGTTTTTAAATGTATTTTCTATACCCTGTTGTAAGCTGCCCAGAGTCCTTCGGGAGTTGGGCGGCATAGAAATACAATTAATTAAATTAAATTAAATTATTATGATCATGTTTTTCAGAGTTTCCTATGCTTCTTGAGTTGTTTTTCCCTTTAGGATGTTTATCCATGAAATGTTGCTTAGGCTCTCTCTGAGTTTGTTAAAATCAGCTCTTTTAAAGTTTAAGACACTGGTTGGATTATATTCTATTCCTTGCGTTTGCATTATATTGAATTCCAGTATGACATCGTCACTCTCACCCAAGGTTCCAACAACTTCAACTCCCTCTATGGCTTCTTCTCTGTAAGGTCTTGCCTCTCCAATCTTCCCAAGAAAGCAGGACTCTTGAAACTGAAGTTGTTCCAAAAGGAGCTTTTATTGAAAGGCTTGTGATAGCAAGAGGTCTAGGCAGGAACTAAATTTTCTCACTTAAAAACAGCAATTTAAAGCAGTGCAAACAAAACTCCTCCCACAGTACAGCAATACAGGAAACGGAAACTCACAACGCAGCAATGAAGGATCCAGAAACAGAAATTTCATATAGAGATCTCTCTAAGCAGGAAATAGAAACAGAAACTTCATATAGAGATCCCTCCAATCCTCCCCCCTCCCACCAGAATGCCAGCGTCCCAATAGCAATATATGGGACCTGACATGCCGCCCCCTAGAAAAACAGGAAATCCACCTGAAAGAAAACAAAAAAGAGGGAAGGGGAGACAAAGAAAGCATAAAATCAGCAAGGTTTGTCAGGGTACAATTGATGAAATATACGTATTACTTTAGGGGCATGCACATGTTTTTTTGTGAACCCATTCATTGTGTGAGAAGGGGAGTGTTTCCAAGCCACCAGGTACTGAGTGGCTCCGTGGAATTTCCTAGAGTTTAGAATTTCTTGAATTTTAAAAAGTTGTTTGCCCTCTACCATAATAGGGGGTGGAACAGGGGTAGTGGCCGGACAAAGGTTAGAGGTGACTTCAGGCTTCAGCAAACTACAATGGAAAATGGGACGGACTTGCCATAATGACTTAGGGAGTTGCAATTCCACCATGACAGGGTTAATAATACGAATGATTGGGAAAGGCCCAATGTATTTAGGGCCCAGCTTTTTAGACTGCTCCAAAGATTTTAGAAAGTTGGTAGAAAGGTAGACTTTGTCCCCCACTTTGTAAGGTCTAGGTTCTATTTGTTTCTTGTCTGCCTGTGCTTTATAGGCAGCCCTGGCTTCATCCAAAGCTTTGCGAACCACCAGCCAAATGGTTTGCAATTGACTGATCCACTGTTTCAAAGAGGGGATTTCTGGTTCATGTAAGGGTAACTCAGGCATAGCATTAAATTCTTGTCCTGTGGTCACTCTGAATGGGGTAAAACCTGTGCTAGTGTGAAATGCATTATTATAGGCCACTTCTGGAAAAGGCAATAGCTCGGTCCAGTTGTCCTGCTGATAGTTAATAAAACAACGCAGGTACTGTTCCAGAAATGAGTTTGTTCGTTCCGTGGCCCATTTGTTTGTGGATGATGACTAGAAGCAAGTCCCTGTTCGGTTCCGAGTAGGCCCAAAAAGGCTTTCCAGAACTTGGATGTGAATTGGACCCCTCTGTCTGAAATAATATGTCATGGGGCCCCATGCAAGCAGTATATGTGGACCAAAAACAGCTTAGCCAAGGCTTTGGCCGTAGGGATCTTTTGGCATGGGATGAAGTGAACCGGCTTTGAGAAAAGGTCTGTGACAACCTAGATCACTGTGTTTCCAGAACTCTTGGGCAATTCTACAATGAAATCCATGGAGATCTCTCTCCATGGTGCTGAAGGGTCGGCCACCAGCTGCAGTAGACCGGGGGTTTTCCCCTGCCTGCGTGTAGCAGCAGCGCAAATGGGGCAGCTTGCTACATAGCTTTCTATGTCCTTTTTTAATGATAGCCACCAGAATTGCCGTTTCAGTAAATGTAACATTTTTACAAAACCAAAGTGACCAGCTAATTTGGAGTTGTGACAAGCTTGCATAGCTTTCAGCCTTTCCCTAGCTGGGACATACAGCTTATTTCCCACTGAAGCTAACCCATCTTTTATTATGCAAGTATGTCTATGGGCAGTAAACCACTCATCTGTTTCCAAGGCCTTTTTGAATTCTGTGGTGGTGACATTGTCTAAGGTGGAGGGGTCATTCTTTGTCTGAGAGTGTGTGACAACTTTAGCCACTAATTGGGAGGCTGGGAGCATGGGCTTAATTCCTCCTTGACACTGTTGTATTGCGGTAGTCTGGACATGGCATCTGCCAAAAAGTTTTTCCCTTCTGGTAAATACTTCAAAGTGAAATTAAAGCATTGGAAGTACTGTGCCCATCGGACCTGTTTTGGGGATATTTTCCACAGGGTTTTGAGTGCTTCCAAGTTCTTGTGGTCGGTCCATACTTGGAAAGGTATTTTGCTTCCTTCTAAGAAATGTCTCCAAGTTAGGAGTGCCCACCTGACTGCAAAAGCCTCTTTTTCCCATATTGCCCATCTCTGTTCAGTTTCAGTTAATTTCCTAGAGGTGTATGCACAGGGTTGAAATTTGCCTTCTTCATTCTCTTGGAATAAAATCACACCGACTGCCACATCACTGGCATCAGCCTGGATTACAAATGGTTTCTCTAGATCTGGGTGTTTTAACACAGGTTCGGCCAAAAAGAGTCTTTTCAGTTTCTCAAATGTCTCTTGGCAATCCATAGTCCACTTCAGTGGTTGGCTAGGTTTCGGGTTATCTACCCCCTTGGTTTTTAACAGATTTGTAATTGGTAAAGCTATTTGGGCAAAAGAGGGGATAAACTGCCAATAAAAGTTAGCGACCCCCAGGAAGCTCTGCAATTGTTTGTGAGTACAGGGGGTTTCCCACTTGAGGACTGCTCTGACTTTTGCGGGGTCCATTTCCACCCCCTGGTGAGAGATTCTGTACTATAGGTAATCTATCTTATCTTGGTGAAATTCACATTTGGAGAGTTTGGCAAACAACTTAGCTGCCCTTAGTTTCTTCAAGACCTCCCGCACCAAATTTAACATGTTGAGTCTTAGTTTCAGTATAAATCAATATATCATCAAGATAAACCAAAACTCCCTTATAAAAGTGCTCATGCAGCACCTCATTAATCAGCTGCATGAAAACGGCGGGAGTCCCTTGGAGCCCAAATGGCTAAACCTTGAACTGAAAACATTCCAATGGATAATTAAACACTGTTTTCCATTCATCCCCCTCCCAGATCCAGATTCAGTAATAAGCCTCCCTTAAGTCTAGTTTGGAAAAAATTCTCCCCTTCGCCAGATGGCCAGCATGTCCTTCATTAGGGGTAGGGGATAGAGATTTTCCTTGCAAACAGCATTTAAATTTCTATAATCCACACATAAGTGTAACGAGACGTCCTTCTTCTCCTGGAACAGGACTGGGGTGACCACCTTGGGTCTCGCCGGTTCGATGAACCCACGCTTGAGTTTTTTGTCTATAAATTGCTGCAGTTGATCCAGTTCCTGGGGAGTCATACCATAAAGTTTTGGCTTAGGTAGTTTGGCCCTTGGTAAAATCTTGATGGCACAGTCTGTAGACCTATGGGAGGGGAGTTCATCTGAGGCTGCTTCACTGAAAACATCCATCAAATCTCGGTATTCCCTGGGGACATCCAGTAGGGGTCCATTCACGGCAGTCGCAGCTACCTCCTCAGCTACCTCCTATTCCAGTCTCGTGGGGTACCTCAATCCGGATTAATCTATTATTAGGGAATTGGAGGGTCCCCTCTGTCCAGTCCACCCTTGGGTTCCATTTCTTTAACCAGGTCAGTCCCAGAACTAGGGGCCAGTCCATCCCTGGTGTCACAATGAAAGCAATTGTTTTGGAGTGATTTGCCATCGTTAGTTTGAGTGGTTCAGTGGCAAACGTGCCTGGGGCACCCCCCGCAATGGACCCATCAAGTTGGCAGAACGAGACTGGGTTTTTTAGTGGCCTTAGTTGAATGCCCAGTTCCCCGACCAGAGTTGGGCTTATTAGGTTTCTCATGCACCCCAAATCAAGCAATGCTTTAAGTCTCACTTTTCTCCCCGTTAATGGAATTAACAGTTCTATAGGGGTTGTAAGGGGTTCGACAACCCCACTTACCAAAGGGTCTTCATAGTCGTTCTCTGACTGATCGGGTTCCTCCACCAGAGGGGTCGGAGTTCCTTGCACTGTAATTAATTCCAGTGGGAACTCAACAACTGCATGGGTCTTTAGGGCAGTGTCTCTGGAATGCGGTGGTGGTTTTGTTTGAGGGTTTTCCTCCGACCTGCTTCTCTCCCTTCTGGGTGAGCATCCTCACACGGCACTCAGCTGCACGGTGGCCTTCCTTCCCGCAATTGAAGCAGGCGGTTGAGCGCAGTGGGGCAGAGCGAAGTTTAGTTCCCTCCCTTCTCCCTTCTGGTGGGGATCTCTTCTAGGAACGGCTTGCGCGGTACTGGTTTCGAGTTTGGTCTATTTCAGCTTCCTCAGCCAAGACACACCAGCCATGCAGGTGGACTGGGGTCCACGGGCAACGCACGCATTGTACAGGTCATCGTTTAAGATATCTTTGAACCAAGTCACGAGTATTTCCTCTGGCCAATCTACATGGCAAGTCAGGTCACGAAACTCTTCAATGTACTCGGCGACTGGACTGTCTGACATGCCTTATGCGGTCTCTAGCCTTGCGGTCGGCTAGGTGGTCCTCAAATTTCTGTCTCAGGACTGTCATGAAGCGGTTGAAGTTGCAGAGCTCTGGTGCATCTGCATCCAATGTGCAGCTGATCCTTCTAGAGCCAGTGTGACAACCCTGACTTTGGCCCCTTCTGTAGGGAGGTCCCTCCCATACTCCTGCATGTAGGTCAGTACGTGTGTGAGGAAAAAATCTCAGTTGCTGGGGATTCCTGTCAAATTTGATGCCAAGCCTTCTGTTCTAAGGGTGGAAGCCTCCTCCTGTCAAGTCGCAGGCCTTGCTTTGCATCGAGATGTCTCCTGGGTGGATCTTCCATGGTGGCAATGGGTTCGCCAGTCACCCCTGCGATTTCAGTAGATGCCCCTGGGTTTGGGGATTCCCTTGGCTCATTGGTAGCCTCCTTTTGTGCTTCTACCTTACCCACAGTGCAAGCCAGAGCACCCTGGATCTGCATGCCATGGATGGCCTCCCTCATGAGGTTCATGGCTTCCCTCAGGAGTTGTTTGGGCCAGTCTGGGTCTCCTTCCAGTTCATCATTGTCGTAACGGTCCCCCATCTCCTGCTTCCAACCAGGTCGTTGGCTCTCACAGGTGAGGGTGACATCTTTGGTTCTGCTACCCCAGCCTTCCATCTTCCCAACACCGATGGACCACCTCGGCTTGGCAGCGGTGCTTGAGGCAATGTTGTCCTTGACCAAGGCATTGAGTTCGGCCAGCTAGGATGTGTTTTGTTTTGACAGAGATGTGAATTCCTCGATATAGTTGCGAGGCACGATTTCCCATCCCCCTGCCTATGGCAATTCAGGAGCAGGTCAGGAAAGCTTTGAGAGTTGACATTCGGCTTCCCTCACTTCCTGAAAGCAACCTGTTCAAAGCAAAAACAATTTGAGTACAGGTATATCTTTTAGGGGTGTGATCTCCCCCCCCCCAGGCTTGGTTGGGTTCCCTTCATGGATCTTGGCTATGAGGCAATCAGCTTGGATGTTTCTGCTCTTTACTCAGGATGTCTCTGATAGAGGGTAGCCCCTCCACTTAATTAAGTATTGGAGTTGCTCCCTGTGCCACCTAGAGTTGAGGATATGTTGTACCTCATAATGGGTTTGGCCCCCTATGACCACTGGATCTGGGGGCTTACGGAGTGGTGGTCTCAGGGTTGACCCAACCATGGGTTTTAAGAGGCTGCTGTGGAATACCAGGTGTATTTTCCCCAGCAGTTGGGGCAGTTTCTATTGCACCATGATCAGGTTGATAACCTTTACTATGGGGAATGGCCCCATGAATTTAGGTCCCAGCTTCTTGCTGGGGAGCTTTAATTTTAAGTATTTTGTGGAGAGGTAGACCTTCTCCCCCAACTGGAATGGTCGTTGTGGAGCTCGGTGTTTGTCTGCCTGTTGCTTATAGGTCTGCACCGCTTTAGCTAGTGCTTTCTTGACGTTTTCCCTTGCCTCTTTTAGCATTGACAGCCAATCCGTCAAACTGACTGAGGAGGGGGGCGGTTCCCTTGGGCATTCAGGCATTGGGACGAAGTCCATACTGCTTACTACCTTGAAAGGGGTTAATCCTGTGCTACTGTGAACAACATTATTGTAAGCGACCTCTGCGAATGGCATAAGGTCCGCCCAATTGGACTGTTGGTAGTTCACGTAGCACCTCAGGTACTGTTCTACCATGGCGTTAAGTCTCTCCACCCCGCCATTGGTGCTCGGATGGAAGGCCGAGCTAAGGCCCTGGGATGACCCAATGGACTGAAAAAACTCCCTCCAGAACTTAGCCATGAACTGGACCCCTCTGTCCAAGATGATTCTGTGCGATACTCCATGCAGGTGGTAGATGTGGAAGAGTTTGGCTAGCTGGTGAGCTGAGGGTAGTCTACTGCTGGGTATGAAGTGTACCGCAAAGTATGAAGTGTGCCTACTTGGAGAATAAGTCTATCACAGTCCAGATCACCATGTTCCCCCCGCTCTTTGGCAACTCCACTATAAAGTCCATTGCAATTTCCTCCCATGGCCTCGTTGGTTCTGCCACCTGTTGCAGCAACCCGGGGGTTTTTCCTGCTCTCTTTTTCATAGTGGCACAGATGGTGCAGTTTTTTACATAGCTGTCCATGTCTTTCTTCATGCCGGGCCACCAGAATTGTCTCCTCACTAAGTGTAACGTTTTTAGGAATCCAAAGTGGCCCGCCGATTTGACATCATGGATTCTCCGGAGGATTGAGGTATGTAGAGACTCGGGGACGTAGAGTTTTGCCCCCTTCCACGCTAGGTCCTCCCTTTTTGTCAAGATGTGTTGGTTGTCATGAAACCAGGGATCTGCTTCCAGTTCAGTTTTAAGATTTGTGGTTAGATCACTTGCGGGTTGGCCTTGCTGGTTGCAGTGTTGTTGGCAAGTGGTCACTTGGACTGCGGCTTGGGTAAGGGGAATGATGGCGTCTGCTACCGCCTCCCTCCTGCATTTGTATTAAGGCATGCAGGAGAGGATGTCAGCTAGGAAATTCCTCCCCCCTGGGATGTGTTTTAGCACAAAGTTGAATCGGTTGAAGTATTGAGCCCAGCGGACTTGTTTGGGTGACAGTTTCCGTGGGGTCCTAAGGGCCTCCAGGTTCTTATGGTCAATCGAGACTTCAAACTGTTTCTCCCCCCCTTCCAGCAGGTGGCACCAGGTTAATAGTGCCCATCTTACTGCAAAAGCTCCTCTTCCCATGCTACCCACCATCTTTCTGTGTCAGTGAGTTTACAGGAGGTGTAGGCACAAGGTTGTAGTTTTCCCTGGCAGTTTCTTTGGAGTAATATGGCTTCCACCCCCCACGTTGCTGGCATCTGCTTGGATGATGAAGGGTTGTTCAGGGTCGGGATGTTTCAGTACAGGTTCTTTTGCAAAAATCTCTTTTAGTGTTTCAAATGCCTTTTGACAGGTTAGGTCCCATTGTAGGGGTTGTCCTGGGCAGGGCTTCGTCCCTGGGCCCCCTGTCTTTAGGAGGTCTGTCATGGGTTTCATATTCTTCATGAAGGAGGGGATGAATTGCCTGTAAAGATCTGTGAATCCTAGGAAGCTTTGTAGCTGTCTGCAGGTGCGAGGGGGCTGCCAGCCTAGGACGGCTGGGTCCATCTCTATCCCCTCATTTGACACTCAGTAGCCCAGGTAGTCTAGTCATGAGCAATGAAATTCACATTTTGACAGCTTGACATATAAGTTTGCCGCCAAAAGCTTTTCAAGCACCACCTAGGGGTATGTGGTCCTCTATGGTCTCAGTAAAGATGAGGATGTCGTTCAGGTAGAAGATGACCCCCTTATAGAGGTGCTCATGCAGCACTTCATTTATTAACTGCATAAACACCACCAGGGGGCCCTACAGCCCAAAAGGCATTACTTTGAATTGAAAGCTTCCTAGGGGGCAGTTGAAAGCTGTTTTCCATTCGTCTCCCTCCCTGATTTGGACTCGGTAATATGCTTCTCTGAGGTGTAGTTTAGTAAAGACCTTTCCTTTGGCTAGGTGGGACAGCATGTCCTTCATGAGAGGGAGGGGGTATAGGTTGTCCATGCACACACCGTTAATCCCCCTTAAATCCATGCATAATCTCATAGGTCCATCTTTTTTTTTCTTTAAATAGGACTGGGGCCGCGACTCGTGGCTTGGCCAGCTCAATGAACCCCCTTGCTAGTTTTTGTCTATGTATTTGCACATCTCTTGCATTTCTCAGGCGCCATGGCGTATAGTTTGGGTTTGGGAAGATTGGCCCTGGGGATGACTTCAATGGCCTAGTCCGTTGCAATGTGGGGATGGGTGGGTAGGACATCGCACTCAGTTTCACTGAACACTTCAGCAAGGTCCTGATATTATCCAGGGATCCTTTCAGCCTGTGGGGATTGATTCCCAGTGGTCTAGCTCTAGCCTTACTGGTTCGGTCAGGTGGGTGGCGTGGGCTCCCCCCAATAGAGACCCGTCGACCTGCTCAAACTTAATCGGGTTGGCCAATTTCTTCACTCTGATCCCCAGTTTCAGGACTATGGGTAAGTTAATCAAACATCTAGTGCAGCCTGAGTCTATTAGGGCTTCAAAAGTGCCCTGGGTCCCTGTTTTTGGGGCTGTGAGACGTATCAGGAAGACGAAAGGGTGGATAGGTTCAATCACCATCGGGTCATTTTCCCCCTCATCCTCACTGTCATAGGGTTCCGGCAATTGGTCATCATCAGCTGGAGTCCCCCCCCACTTCAGCTGGGTGGGGAGGGACATCTACAGACTGGAGGGCTTTTCAGGACTTGTTGGTGGCACGCCTGGGGCCTCATTCCAGTTGTGCCCTGGGTGGTGGCTCTGGCTTGGGTTTCAGAGCTGGAGTTGTGCAAGCTGATGCAAAGTGGCCTATCCCTCCACATCTGTAGCATTTCAACTGGCTTCGGGAGAGGGTTGGTCTTGATGCCAGCTGGGTTACTGCGGCATCCCGTCAGCCGGGTGGTCTCTGATCTGGTTGTCTTCTCTCTCTGGGACCCGGTTGCCTCTGCATGTCATTGGCACGCAAACCACAGTCAATCTTTATGGCTACTCAGAACCAGTCAGAGAATCGGTTGGGAGTGTCCCAATAGACGGTGGCTTAGCTAATTTGCTTGTCTAGGCTTTCTCTGAAAAAATGGACTAGTAGCTCCTCCAGCCAGGGCGGTAGCTTTCCCATGACCCTTCTGAACTCACAGATGTGTTCTTTAATGGGTCACCCTCTCTGCTTTAAATTCCGAAACTCATCCTCCGCATATTGATCCTCCTCCACCTCCTCGAATCTGGCTTCTAGCTCTCGCAGGAATTTGTCGACATCCTGCAGCTGGGGGGCTCTCCTCCTATGAAGGGCTGCTAGCCACTCATTTGCTTCTACCTCTAGTCCCATGGTGATGGCATTCACCATGGCTTTATGCAATGGGTAGAGATGTCCATAATGATCTAGATCAGCGGTTCTCAACCTGTGGGTCGCAACCCCTTTGGGGGTCAAATGACCCTTTCACAGGGGTCGCCTAAGACCATCGGAAAACACATATTTCCGATGGTCTTAGGAACCGAGACACCACATTATCGCGCCAAAGGGTCATGGCGTGATGACATTATCGCGCCAAAGGGTTGCGGCATTAGGAAGGTTGAGAACCACTTATCTAGATGGACTCCAGCAGAGTCAAGGAATAGAGCCAATTAATCTGGGTCCCCATCGAACTTCCCCCTGAATCGAGGTGGCTCATTCAAACTGCCCCTCCCTCATCTTGTTGGGCCCCATCTGCCTGTGCCTGGTGCGCTTGGCAGTCTCCATTGGCTCTAGCTCATGGAGGGGGGGTTCACCCAGCCTGGGCGGCTTGCTTGTGGCATGGGGGAGCCACTGGTGGCAGCCTCAGGCTCAGTTTCCTTCTGGCGGGTGGAGAAGGGGGCCTGTGTTCTCGCCTGCCTCTCCATTTTTGGGCAGCTAAGTGCACGTAGGCGTCCTGGGGTTGCTCCAACGTTAGGTCCAGCTTAAACTTAGGGCTGGCTAATTGGAGCTTGGCTGGTTGGATTGGGCTTCTCCTCACTTCAGGGGGATCAATTGCACCCATCTCTTTTCCCCTTTCTTTTGGGTGGCACGATAGCCCCTCATCGCGAAGGGTGGCTCAGTCGAATCCCTCCCTCAATTGCTCCAAGGATTCACCTAGGGTTCCCAGTAAGGATTTGGGGGTTCTGACCTCTTCCCACTCCTTCATCCACTCCAATCTTCCTAGCTCATTTATGGGTTGCCCCAAATGATGGGAGCTAGGGTAGGGGAGTCCAGCCTTGACCGCTTTAGGGACTTTTTCCACCAATACTCATCCCTTTCTGCTTCGGTTGCTGAGGCGGGCATCCTGGACATCTCAGTTTCCATGGTCAGAGACGGCTGCATTTGGGTTCTGATTGGGCTCCTGGTTCCTGAAGTTCCCTGGGTGGGTGTAGGACCTGCCTCCTTCTGGGTTGCCAGGAGCAGACTTTCTTCAGAGATTCCACCCTCTGCCATGGTGGCCTGAGTTTCTCTCCACACACTCCAGGTATCAGAGAGCAAGTGGAGAGTCCAGGACTCAAGAATCCTGGTCGTTTTTGGTTAGTTTTTGGAGAGCTGGCTTGCTGTCAGGGTTCCAACCAATGCCCTAATAAAAGCAGGAGCCTCAAGCCATTTCTCAAGAAAAATCCAGTTGTTTATTAGGAGCACCATGTCAGCACAAACCAAGTGAAGCCAGCTCTGACTTCACCCAGTTCACGCCTTGCCTCTGACCCTGTTTCCCCCTCTCCCCACAGTGTGTCATCACATTCCCCAATGAAGCAATTTCACGGATCATAGAAGTCACTCCCTCTGGTCGTTGTGGGTCTCCATGGAGATGGCCTTGACTTCAGCCAACTAGGATGTGTTTTGTTTTGACTGAGGTGCAAATTCCTTGGTGCAGCTGCGAGGCATGATTTCCCATTCCCCTGCCTATGGCAACTTGGGAGTGGGTCAGGAAAGCTTTGCGAGTTGACATTACCTTTCATAGATAAGACATCAAAGAAAATGAAAGAGAAAGGGATTGGACAGGACAAAAGTAACTTCCCCTTTGCATAGGCAATCAGTTACATGTATAAGATGCATCAAGAAAAACAGGGCCATGAACAGGGGATGTCCTCAATAGGTTGTGTACAAAGAAATCTGCTACCGGTAGCTTTAAATGCATAGCAAAGTTAGAGAACATATTAATAAGAAAATTATCTTTCAAACCCAATAGTTGATGTTGGCTATCTTGTTTATTATATTCCATGCCATGCAGTCCCTCCGTTCTTTTTTTTTAAAAAAAAAACATTTTCCGACTTTAATAAACACAAATACAAAATACAAATACAAATAAAAAATAAAAGTGATAAGACAAACATCAAATAGAACAAATACGAACAGTTATGAACATTTAGAACATTATACAGTATATTTTACAGTATTTCATGTCAAAGCATATGTGCTACTTTCATACTTAACCATTTAGTATAGTACTTATTATAATATTGTAATACTATTTATACCATTAGTAACTTAACCTATAAATTGTTAAGATATTCATGAACTGGGAGAGCCATGTTAACAAGGTCAGCCAATGAATAGGCATAGCAACTAAGTCAGCCAATGAGAGCTAAACACATCTGAGTCTGTGCAGAGAATCGAAACTGAAAACGTAAGCTATAAGGCTGGGTGTGGCTCAGCCTACTCTGTACTCTCTGTCCACACTGAACACTCTGTGCTTGTCTGCTCTGCTGAAATGAAACTAACTCCCCTGCTTGTGTTTACTTGAATAAATAATCTACTTGTGGTATTGTATATATATTATTATGTTTATAAAGAAGTTAATGAATCCAGCTGAATCAGTTATCTGTGTGTGCTTCTGGAAATTGATTTTTCTGCAACAAATTCTGATTTTCTGGTTATGGGCCCAGAGCACACAGAAGACTGCATTGTAATTTAAACTGAAGAGACTGCCTGTATTTAGAAAGAGAAACCAGGCAGAGATTGCAGGATGGCTACTGTTGAATTTAAGGAAAGCTCTGTGCCTCATTTGGGGCAGAAGAATATATAATTTGGGCTGCAAAGATGGAATGTTTCCTGCAGGCTAAGGAGCTGTGGAATATGGTTATTAATCAACCACAGGGAGCTTTTACAGCTGCAGAACAGAAGCAGCATGATAAAGCAATGGCTTATATCATCTTAAATTTAGCAGATGAACAGTTTATCAATGTAGCTGCTTTAAAGACTGCACATGAAGTCTGGCTGAAATTAAGAGCTGCGCATGTGAGTGTGTCTGCATACAGTATTGTTTAGTTGTCAAGGAAATTATACAGAGCCTGTTTGCAACCAGGTGAATCTGTGGAAAGACATTTATTGCAAATGCAAACTTTGTTTGTGGAATTGGAACAGTGTGGAATGAATATTCCTAAGTCCCAAAAGGTGTTGTTGGTGTTAAACAGCCTTGATGAAACATGGGACATTGTTTCTGCAGTATTTGAACGCAAACCAGAGCAGGACTTGTGTTTGGAGGCATTAAAGGCGTGTTTGATCACTGAAGAGAACAAACGCCATTATAGAAAGAGCCATGAGGAGAAATTCCTGAGGTGGGGGCCCAAGGAGCAGAGAGAGAACAGCGGAAAATTCCACAGACTGGCTATCTGTAGAGACCATAGCAACAGACAAGGTGTGTAAGGATTGCCTCTCCGTCTAACTTAAGAAAGTGAGAACTTCTGAAATGATGTATTTCAAAAGGATCTTTTATTTAAGCAGAAGTGAAAACAATCAGTTCAAAGCAATGTCTGAATACCATTAGGCAAAACAGGTAGAGTTAAAGCAGTAGAGACCCCTCCCATTAGCCAGAATGCAGATTCTAGCCAATACACAAGTGTGAAAATGTTTTCTTTATCAATGCTCTGAGAACCGGATAAGCAGGCATTTCTCTGGCTATCTTCCGTTATCCATTAAAGTGAAACATCCCACATTGCCCTTCATAAACCTTCTCCAAAGATGCAGAGATCTCAAGATGCTTGGCACCAGGGTATAAGTTGTAAACATCAGTTGACACAGGCAATGCTAATAAATCGAACCCAAGGCCCCCCTTCTCTCAACTGAATGGCAGTATCACTCTTAGGGATCTGACATGCTGCCTTCCTTAGAAGAAAAAAAAGGATCCACCTGTGAAAAGATATAAACAAAAAAAATCCATTATAGTATATTAACAAGGTTTGTTAGGTTATTGGGAGTGAAATTTTCTCAGCAAGGTAGGAGCCCTAACATGTTTAGCGACCCATTAGTTTTGGGATGAAGGCAAATGTTTCCAAGCAACTAATTGGATTTTCCCTCTGTGGATCCTAGAGTCAAGGATTTCCTTGATTTCAAAGTGTTGTTCTCCTTCTATCATGATGGGAACAGGTGGTGCAGATACAGGTGGTCTGAGTGACGAGGTTACCGCTCGCTTGAGTAAACTAATGTGAAACACTGGGTGGACTTCCCTGAGTGTCTTTGGAAGAAGTAATTCAACTGTTACTGGATTGATGACCCTAGTGATAGGGAAAGGTCCAATGAAATTTGGCCCTAATTTTTTGGATGGCTGTAACGATTTCAGGAATTTTGTAGACAAGTATACTCTATCTCCAACATGGAAAGGTTTGGGTTCCATTCTTTTCTTGTCAGCTTGCATTTTAAAAGCCTCTCTAGCTTCCTTTAAAGCTAATCTGACTACTGGTCATGTGTTTTGTAAAGTATCTATCCACTCCTTAAGTGAGGGGATAGTGGGTTCTTCTGTGGGTAGTTCAGGCATGGGGCTGAAATCCTGGCCTGTTGCTACTCTAAAAGGGGTAAAACCAGTATTTGAGTGTACAGAGTTATTGAATGCGACTTCAGCAAAAGGTAAAAGTTCAGTCCAGTTATCCTGTTGAAAATTAATAAAACATCTTAGATATTGTTCTAGCACCGAGAGGACGAGTTAGTCCTCTCACAATTTCCATTAGTACACACGTGATGTGAAGAGCTCAACCCCTGGGCGGTTCCAAGTAAGCTCAAAAATGCCCTCCAAAAGTTGGAGGTGAATTGGACTCCTCTGTCAGAGATGATTCTTTGTGGAGCTCCATGAAGATGATAAATGTGTATTAGGAATAATTTGGCTAAACTTTTAGCAGTTGGGATTTTTTGGCAAGGTATAAAATGTGCCTGTTTTGAGAACAGATCTGTCACAACCCAAATGACAGTATTCCCCGCACTTTCTGGCAGTTCTACAATAAAATCCATAGCAATCTCTCTCCAAGGCACTGAAGGTTCGGCTACTTTCTGTAGGAGTCCTGGGGTTTTCCCTTGATGTCTTTTTGCTGCAGTACAAATGGGGCAACTAGCTACATAGCTTTCTATGTCCTTTTTTAGTGATGGCCACCAAAATTGTCTTTTAATTAAGTGTAAAGTTTTCACAAAGTGTCCAGCTAATTTGGAGTTGTGGCACCTTGCCATTAAGCATAGTCTTTGGCTAGCTGGAACATACAGCTTCTCTCCCACACAAGCTAAGCCATCTTTCATCAGGCAGCTGGATTTGTGGTTCAAAAACCATTCATTGGTGGCCAAAGCTTGTTTAAAAGTTTGGGTGGTGTCATTGTCCATCAATGTTTCTTGTTTTGCCTGGGATCTGGTGATTACTTTAGCGGCCAGTTGATTGTTTTGTACTATGGGTTTGATTACCTCTGGCCTCACACTATTGTATTGCAGTTTTCTGGATAGTGCATCTGCCAGAAAGTTTTTTCTGCCAGGGAGATATCTGAGAGTAAAATCAAATCGTTTAAAGTACTGAGCCCATCGCACTTGTTTTGGGGATAGTTTCCTTGGGGTCTTTAGGGCTTCTAAATTTTTGTGATCAGTCCAGACTTCAAAAGGGATCTTACTCCCCTCTAGGAAATGCCTCCAGGTTAAAAGTGCCCACCGAACTGCATAAGCCTCTTTCTCCCAAATGGCCCACCTTTGCTCAGTTTCATTCAGCTTTTTGGATGTGTAAGAGCATGGTTGTAGTTGGTCTTGTTCATTTTTCTGAAGCAGGACCGCCCCTATCGCCACATCGCTGGCATCTGCTTGTATGATGAATGGTTTCTCGGTGTCCGGGTGTTTTATGATTGGTTCTGCTGAGAACAGTTATTTGAATTTTCAAATGCAGCTTGGCATTCCATTGTCCAGGTTAAAGGCTGCTTCGGTTTAGGGTTGCCCTCCCCCTTCGTTTTTAAGAGCTTGGTGATGGGGAGGGCAATCTGAGCGAAAGCGGGGATAAACTGGCAGTAAAAATTGGTGAACCCCAGGAAGCTTTGTAGCTGTTTACGTGTGCGGGGTGGTTCCCAATCAAGTTCAACCTGCACTTTTTGAAGGTCCGTTTCCATGCCCTGGTGTGAAATGTGGTACCCCAAATAGTCAATTTTTTCTTGGTGGAATTCACATTTAGAGAGTTTAGCATAAAGTTTGGTGGAGCGGAGTTTGTTTAAAACAGCCCTGACTAGTTTTACATGTTCTACTTTGGTCTCAGTGTATACCAAAATGTCATCTAAGTAGACCAGGACCCCCTTAAATAAATGCTCATGTAGAACTTCATTTATTAATTGCATAAACACTGCGGGGGGCCCTTGTAACCCAAAGGGGAGCACTTTGAATTGGTAGCACCCAAGGGGGGTGTTAAACGCAGCTTTCCACTCATCCCCCTCCTTAATTCTGATTCGATAGTAAGCCTCCCTTAAGTCCAGCTTTGAAAATTTTTTCCCTTTAGCGAGGTGTGCTAGCATATTTTTCATCAGGGGGAGGGGGTACATGTTCTCCACACTGATTGTATTTAGATTTCTAAAATCCACACAGAGGCGTTTTGAGCCATGTTTTTTCTCTTTTTTTCTCTCTGGGGCTGCAATTTTTGGTCAGGCTGGCTCGATGAAACCCCTTGCTAGGTTTTTCTCAATGAAAGCTCTCAGTTCTTTGAGCTCCCTCAGGGACATGCTGTACATCTTAGGTTTAGGGAGTTTGGTGCCGGGTAAGATTTCTATCGCACAGTCAGTGGAGCGGTGGGGGGGGAGCTCGTCCGAGGCTTTTTCGCTAAAAACTTCAGCCAAATCTTTGTATTCTTTGGGTATGCCCTCGGTTGGCATGGTGTAACCAGGCATGGCTGTTTCTCGGTGCTCTGCCACCTCAGTTTTTTTGTGTGGATTCTCGGCAAAAGTCATGTGCATCTGGAATTTTATGATGCCTTGCATCTAATTAATTTTGGGGTTCCATTTTTTCAGCCATGCAAGGCCCAAGAATAGTGGCCATTCCATGCCGGGCGCCACTATAAATGTAATTATTTCTTCATGGCTCCCGATGCCTATTTTTAGGGGTTCCGTGGCAAAAGAAGCTGGCTCCCCCCCTGCTATTGACTAATCTAGTTGGCAAAAAGCGATGGGGGTTTTCAGCTTTCTTACATTAATCCTCAACTTCCCTACTAGGGTTGGGCTGATCAAGCAGCGGGTGCACCCTGAGTCCACTAAAGTGGAGATATTTATCTCCCCGTCTTGGTTCGGGATAAATAGTCTTAAGGGGAGGGTAAGCAGTTTAATTGATTTGCTTACCAGTGGTTCATCCTCTGGATCGCTTCCGAATGAATGTGATTCCTCCTGCTGAGATGCCGGAGTATTCTCCCCAAAGAGGGGAGGGGATGGAAGCTCTACGATCTCCCTGCTCCTCAGGGCAGTCTCCCTCCCGTGCTGGTTGGGTTTCACAGGTTCCCCCCCCCGCAGCGGGCATTCTGGTTTCTGGGTGGGTGTTTGAGAATGACACTCAGCAGCCTGGTGCCCCTCCTTTCCACACTTGAAACAGGTTGAGGACTTTGGAGAAAATGCATTTTGCGTTTTGAGGGGCTCTTGCCTCCATTGGGGTGGGGATTTCTTCCATGCTCGCCCCGCTTGGTACTGGTTTCTGGCCATATCGATCTCGGCTTCTTCAGCGGTGAGGTACCACTCATGTAGGTGATTCGGTGCGCCTCTGGCCACGCAGGCATTGTATAGATCATCACTCAGCCCATCCTTGAAACAGCTTACCAGAATGTCTTCTGGCCAGTTCACACGACACGTGAGGTCCCGGAATTCTTCAGTATACTCTGCCACTGGCTGCCGTCCCTGCTTCACCACCTTAATGTGGTCACGTGCTTTGCGATCTGCAAGTGGGTCCTCGAAACATTGTCGCAGGGCCATCATGAAACAGTCAAAGTCGCGCAGTTCTGGTGCATTGGCGTTATGCAAGGTCACCATCCATCTGGCAGCGGCTCCCTCCAGGGCTAGGGTAACAACTCGCACTTGGGATCCTTGGGTTTGGAAATCACACCTGTACTCTTGCATGTAGGTGAGTACGTGTGCCACAAAGAATCCTAATTGTTGCGAAGTAATGCATGGGTGCATATTCCAAAGGCAGAAGAAAGGGACAACCAAAGGCTAGAAAGCTCAGGTTTATGGGCTATGAGCCAGGCTCAAAAAGCTATCGTTTTAGTGATGGGAGCAAAAGAATAGTGATTTCCAGGTCAGCAAGTTTTGCAGAGCAAAATTGGAAAAGAATTGATGCAAATTTTAGGAATGGTTCACTTAGTGATGGTGATCCACTTAGTGATCGTGATCCACTTAGTGATGGTAATTCATTTAGTGATGGTAATTCACTTAGTGATGGTGTCAGCATTCAGGGAGGAGAAGCTGAAAAAGATATGAAGCAAGAGAGGGTTGAAGCACAGCAGCAGTCAATGCCACTCATGTCAGAGCGATGGAACAAGGGAATTCCACCTGACAGGTATTCTGCCAGTAAAGTTAAAGTGTGTAATGTATGGTATGAGCCAAGGAACTATAAAGAAGTATTGGCATTACCTAAAATAGAACAAGTAAAGTGGAAAGAAGCCATGGACAAGGAAATGAAATCCATGGGAGAACATGAAGTGTTCACATCTATGACTTTGCCACAGGGTAGCAAAGCTGT
>QLTV01002543.1:136365-153703 GCA_003457575.1 Thermophis baileyi | reverse complement strand
AATGAGAAAGGTGGTTATGTACTCAGTCAAAGAAAAAAAACTGAACAGTTGTTGGAGAGATATAATATGAAAGATTGTAATACTGCTCCAACACCTATGAGCACAGATTTTCATAATAGTTTGGGTGAGGACGAAAGTGAAGCCTGTGATCAAGAGATATATCCGTCAGCAATAGGGAGCCTGTTATATCTGTCACAGTGGTCCAGGCCAGACATAGCTTGTGCAGTAAGCATCTTGAGTCGCTTTACTGCTGCACCAACGCAATTGCATTGGATGGGTGTAAAAAGGATTCTCAGGTATTTGAAGGGAACTGTGAACTTGGGTCTTCAAATACAGGTCTCTGAAGAATTAAAATTGAAATGCTATGTTGATAGTGATTATGCAAATGATGTAAAAATCAGAAAGTCCAATTCTGGGATTGTAGTATTGTTTGGAGGGTCTTTAATTGGTTGGAAGTCCAGAAAGCAAACAACTGTCATCATTTCAACTGCAGAGGCAGAATTTATTGCTTTGTCTGAACTCTGTTCAGAGGTAACCTGGTATGTACAGCTGTTACAGGATTTAAATGTAAAGGTAAATGAAGCTGTATGTGTATGAAGATAATGCTGCCTGCATTAAAATGGCAACAGGTGACAGAGTAAAGAATAGAAGCAAGCATGTGGACATTAAATATTGTAATGTCAGGGAAGCCATAAAATGTAAATTGATTAGCTTGCTTCACTGTTCTTCAGAGGACAATTTGGCAGACATAATGACCAAGCCATTGGGTGGAGTGCATGGGAAGAATATTAAATTAATTGGATTTATGTCTCTTCCAGTCATAAAGGGAGGAGTTTTAAGATATTCATGAACTGGGAGAGCCATGTTAACAAGGTCAGCCAATGAATAGGCATAGCAACTAAGTCAGCCAATGAGAGCTAAACACATCTGAGTCTGTGCAGAGAATCGAAACTGAAAACTTAAGCTATAAGGCTGGGCGTGGCTCAGCCCACTCTGTACTCTCAGTCCACTCTGAACTGAAAGCTTGTCTGCTGCTGGAAATGAAACTGCTTGTAACTGTTGCTACATTGAAGAAATAATCTACGTGTGGTATTGTATATACAGTATATTATTAAGTTTATAAAGAAGTTAATGAATCCAGCTGAATCAGTTATCTGTGTGTGCTTCTGGAAATTGATTTTTCTGCAACAAATTCTGATATAAATACATATATACATGGATATTTTTGTCATTCAAATTTTGATTATTTCTGTTTCTTATTTTGGTTCCTATTTTCTAGCTAATTATAAAATCTATTCCAAATTCTATAGTAATCTGATTCTTCTTTTTCTTTTAGTTCTATAGACATCCTGTCCATTTCAGCACATTCTAAAATCTTGTGAATCACCATTTTGTCCAGGGGAACCTTTTTTTGCTTCCAGTATTGTGCAAAAATAATTCTGGCAGCAGTTAATACGTGTAGTGTTAAATATTGTTTGTCCTTTTCCATTTTCAGGTCTAATATGCCCAATAAGCACAGTTCTGGTTTCATTTGAATTTTACATTCCATCATTCCTTCCAACCATTCCCTAACTTTTTGCCAGTATTTCCTTGTGTGTGGGCAAGTCCACCACATGTGGTAGAATGTTCCCAATTTATAACTACATTTCCAACATTCCGGAGACAAATTTGGAAACATTTTGGCCAATCTCGCTGGTGGCAAATGCCATTGGTAGAACATTTTGTACAGATTCTCCTTATAGGCCACTGCCATTGTAAGTTTGTAATTATTTCCCCATAATTTATCCCACTGGTCTAATTCAATATTATGTCCAAAATTTCTAGCCCAACTAATCATTGTTTCCTTAACTGTTTCTTCTTCTAATTTGTATCTTAAATTATATGTTTTTGTGATCATTTTTGTATCCGTTCCTTGTAATATTTTATCTAATTCCAATTGTTTTTCGTGGATGCCAAATTTCTCCTTGTCTTTTTTAAATCTTGTTTTAATTTGTAAGTAAGGCAAATTAATTCCATAACAATTTCCTGTTTCTTTAGATCTTGAACCGATTTTAATTCACCTTTTTCATCCAGTAGCACTGCGTAGCTCACCATTTTATTTAAATCTGTAGTGTTTGGGTAAGTCATTGCTTCCATAATCGATAACCAAATTGGGATTTTCGTATAATGATTTCTTTTTATTCTTTCCCAGGTGAATAGCAGGGAGTTTCTTACCAAACGTCTCTGGAAATAAGAATGGCATTTATTTTTTCCTTCCCAAAGGAAGGCATGCCAGCCGAGTTGGAGGTCATGGCCTTCTATCGCTAGTATTCTCTTATTTTTCAGCTGAATCCAATCTTTTACCCACATCATGGCTGCCACTTGATAATATAGCTCCCAGTCTGGGAGGCCAAATCCTCCTTTCTCCCTGCTGTCTTGCAATAACGTGCTTTTTTTCCTACCCATATAAATTTAAGTACCATTTTATTTAATTGATTAAAAAAGTTTCTCTAATTTTATCGGTAGTGTTTGGAATAAGTATAATAATTTAGGTAGTATATTCATTTTGATCGTTGAAATTCTGCCAATTAATGATATTTGTAATTTGGTCCAATTTTCCAGATCTTTTTGTATTTGTTTCAGCAGTTTATTGTAGTTATCTTCCTTTATGGTGGTACACTTCGCTGTCAGCCATATTCCCAAGTATCTAAATTTTTTTTGCTCTTGAAATCCCCAATTTTTTTTCCAGTTCTTCAATTTGTTTATTGGTAAGATTTTTAGTTAACATTTTTGTTTTTTTCTTTATTTATTTTCAATCCTGCTATGTTACCAAATTGTCTTATTTCCTGCAATAATATTTGCCCACATTCTTGGGGGTCTTCTACAATGAACACCAAATCATCTGCAAATGCTTGCATTTTATATTCCTCCTTTTTAACTGTTAAACCTTTTATTTCCTGATTTTGTCTAATTTGTATCGTTAATGCCTCCATTGAGAGGATATACAATAAGGGGGATAGGGGACATCCCTGTCTCACCCCTTTCATTATGTTAAAGCCTTCTGTTTGTTCTCTATTTAGTATTATCCTTGCCACCTGATTTGTATAGATTGCTTTAATCATTTCAATAAATTTTTCCCCGAAATTCATCACTGTCAACTGTTTTATAAGAAAATCCCAATTTAGATTATCGAATGCTTTTTGTGCATCAATAAATATCAAAGCCGCCTGCTTACCTGGATGTGCCTCATAGTATTCCAAAGTGCTCATTATAATTTGTAAATTGATTTTTATGCCTATTAGGAAGAAATCCGTTTTGCTCCAAATGTATGATTCCAGCAAGTATGTTTTTCATTCTTTCTGCTATTATTGTCACGAATATTTTGTAGTCTGCATTTAACAGCGAGATTGGCCTGTACTTTTTAATCTTTTGTGTATCCAAATCTTCTTTGGGTATGAGTGTTATGAGTGATTCTGTCCAGTTTGTTGGTATTTTGCCTTGCTCTGAGGCTTCGTTGTATACCTCTAGCATTAGGTTTTCTAATGGTTTTTGATTTCCTTTGTAGAATTCCGCCGGTATTCCATCTGGCCCTGGGGTTTTTATTATTTTATTATTTTTGGATTGCCCTCTTTAGTTCTAATATTGTTACCTTCTCATTTAATGCATCTTTTGTTAATTCGGGTAATATAGGAAGATTGCTTTTCCGTAGATATCTTTCAATATCCTCTTCTCCTATGTTTTCCCAATTGTACAATTTTTGGAAGTATCTTAGTGCTATATTTTTCCCCCTTCATTTTGGTGTTGTATCACTCCTTCTTCATCCTCTAGTTTCAATATTAATTTCTTTTCTCTTTCTTTTTTAAGTTTTAGGCCAACCATCTCCCTGGTTTATTGGCGTTTTCGAAATAGTTTTGTCTGTTTAATCTAAGTTTTTGTGCTACTTCTTCTTGCGTGATTAAATTTAATTTATGTTTAATTATGTCTTTTTCGGCCTTAATTTCCTGATTTTGTGGTTCTTTTTGCATTTTGGATTCTAATTTCTCTAATTTCTCCTGCAGCTCTGTATATTGTTTCTTTTTATTTCTATTTCTTCTTGCCATATATGCTATCGTTGTACCCCTCACATAAGCTTTCATTGTATCCCATAAGTTTTGTGTAGATGTATCATCATTCCAATTTTCTTTTAGAAACAGTGTCAATTCTTTTTCTATATGTTGAGTATACCTTCCTTCTTTTATAACCCTCTGGTTCATGGTCCATCTCCCTTTCCTTTCTACTTCTCCCTTCAACTTAAGTATTACCGGATTGTGATCTGCCCAGATGTTTGGTGCTATCTCTATCTCTATAATGTCCTTCCCCAATTCCAGGTTCATCCATATCATATCAATTCTGGACCATGAATTGTGTGGGTTAGAAAAGAATGTATACTGATTTTTTTTGCAGGTTGGCTTCTCTCCATATATCTCTTAAATTCATTTCCCATGTCATTTCAAAAAATGATTCTTTTTTTCCCTGTTTTATAATTTCTTGAGTCTACTACTGCGTTGAAGTCTCCCACTATACATATATTTTCCAATTCTGATTTTATTATTTGTTTGTGTAGATTGCTATAGTATTCCTTTTGGTTTGTATTTGGTGCATATATGACCACTGGTAATATATTTTTTTTGTTTCACCAATATTTCCACTAATAGTATTCTCCCCTCTTCGTCTGCGTATAATTTTTTAGGTTTTAGCCAATCCTTAATATATACTCTCTTTTTCCCCCCTTCCCCCGCCAGGGCCAGATGGAGTTTCCCTAATTTTGGAGATTCTAGAATTTCACTGTTTTCTTTTTTGATGTGTACCTCTTGTAGGCATGTAATGTCCATGTTTTGCTTTATAAATTTAGTAAATGTTTGTCTTCTTTTGGCTGAAGAATTTAGTCCATTAATGTTGATGGATACTAATTTAAGTTCTTTTTCCATTTTTTTTATTTGGCTGTTGCCCTTGTTCCTTTCTTTGGTTTTGCTCCTCCTTGGTTTTTTGTCCTTACCCCTTCTCTTTTCTGACCTTCTGTTTCTATCCTTTCTGTCTCTTCTTGGTCTGATTCTTTTTCCTCTGCCCGCTGTTCCTCTTGGCTTTTAGTATCCAATTCCTCTCTACTATCTGTCTCTTCTTCTTCCTCTATATATTTTCCATAAAATTCTTGGGCTTTTTCTAGAGTGCCAATTTTTATCTTTTTATTTTGCCACGTTATTAACATCCCCTCCGGGACCAGCCAATGAAACATTATTCTTTGTTTAATCAGTTGAGAGGAAAGGAAGTTATAGTTTCTCCTCTGCTCTCTTATCCTTCTGGGTACCTGTTTTAGGACTATAACTTCCTTTCCATTATGTATCATTTGTTCGTCCCTGGTTTTTCTGTAAATTTCATCTCTGATCGTTCTTTTTGTAAATCTAATGAGTATCTCTCTAGGCAATCTGTCGTGCATAATTTGTATGCACTCTATAAATCTCGTCAATGTTGTTTTGTAGTTCTCGTTTCTCCATCTGTAACAAAGCAGCCAACAAGTCTGTCATCAATTTTAATAGATTTTCTTCTTTGGTCTCTGATATATTTTGAAACCTTAAGTAAAATGCTGATTTTTCTAATTCAAGGTGGGTGATTGCCTCTTCCAATTCCTTATTTGCCATCAGCAGTCCTCCGTCTCTTCCAGCTTCTTTTCAGTCTTTTCTGTTCTTTCTTCTATTGTTTTTATTTTCTGTTCATTGTTAGCTATTGTCTCTTGAATTTTCTCCATTCTATCATCCACTTTCTTTATATCTTCTCTTACTCATTTGTCTTTATCATTACATCCTGTTTTATGTTTAAAGTTGTTTGCATATTTTGAAAGTTTGGTGTTGTTCCTAATTTCTCGGTACTTGACATATCTGCAGTTGTTTTCTGTCCTGCCGGGGAGGCTATCATGGATGTAATTTTCTTTACTGTTTTTGTGGCTGTGCTTGTCATCTTTAAGTTTTTAAAAAAGTTGTTCCACAATACCATATGCTTTTTGTTCTTCCTATAATCCTTTTCTCTAATAAGCCTACTCCTGTCTTAGTTATCCCTATTTCCTTTCTTGTCTGGATCTTTATTAAACTCTATTATATTCACAGTTGTCTTTCCCTTTATGCTTTTGAACTATTCTTTCTATAGGTATTTGTAATTCTAAAATCAATAATATACTCTAAAGTTACTAATAATGTTGATAATTAATTGACAACATAATAATCTAATACAATGATATACAACTAATTAATAATAGATATAATAGATACTGGCTAACAATAATACAATGGTACACAGCTAATTTATAAATTAACTACTAGTCCCTCCGTTCTATGGATCAATAAATCCTTTTGTAGAAAGAAAATGTAAATACAAGGTCAATTATCCCCACAAGTTACTACCCTTACAATCTGCTATGCCCAGTCTTCCGCAAGTATTCCTTGGAGGTTCACTTGATGACGTTTCCCCCCCCCTAAGGTGTAGTTCATTTATAAATGTATTTTAAATACATGGAACAGCTACAATAAATACATATTATAAATGGAAGCATATAAGTAGTTACACACATACAAATCAACACCCAAATGTCCACCATCCCACCATTCCATTAAGCTAACATAGCATCAGTCCTAGGACATAGTCAATCAGTTATATATCAGTGTAGCGATGCCAGTCCTGTTGTAGCTGAAACGTTGATCTGTCTGTTTAGCATCTGTAGTGATCAGTAGGAAGAGCGTAACCAAGTGCAGTTCTGTGTAGTTTTCAGTAGTATGGAGAACTCTTCCCAACGTGGCTGTGCTTTCTCCTGACAGGTTCCTATAAAAGGCTACTGAATCAAAAGACAACCATTAGCCATTTATTCTGGGAGCCAGGGTTCTATTAACACTCACCATACATCTATTGGTATTTGCCATATTTATGTTATTGGGCATTTTCTGCTCTTTTGCTATAGCTCTAAGTTGTGCTCACCAGCAGGAAAACAGGTTCTTCCTTCCATACATGCGATATGCAAACCTTCTCCCCTGGGGGTTTCACTTGCATAGACTAGGTGAGATGTGTGGCTTCCCTTCTCCTCCTTGGCTCCAAGCAAAAGAAAAACAATTGAGTACACACATTAAGTACACACATCTACATGGGGCTACCCTTGAAGAGTGTTTGGAGACTACAGTTGGTCCAGAATGCAGCTGCGCGAGCTGTCGTGGGTGCACCTAAGTACACCCACATTACACCAATCCTCCGCAAGCTGCACTGGCTTCCTATTGGTCTCCGGGCACAATTCAAGGTGTTGGTTATTACCTTTAAAGCCCTACATGGCTCAGGGCCAGGTTATCTTCGAGACCGCCTTCTACCACATAGCTCCCAGCGACCGGTAAGATCCCACAGAGTTGGTCTCCTCCAGCTGGCACCAGTTGCCTCCTGAGATCTGGACTACCCCCACCCTATTGGCCTTCCGGAAAGCTGTGAAGACCTGGCTTTTCCGGCAGGCCTGGGGCTGCTGATCTCAATGTTACAATCTGTGAGATCCGGCCACGAATGGTGTGTATGGCTTTTTAAATCGTTTTTTAATATTTATATTGTTTAATGTTTTTATACTTCTGTTGTAAGCCACCCAGAGTCCCTTGGGAGTTGGGCGGCATAAAAATGCAACAAACAAACAAACAAACAAACAAACAAACAAACAAATAAAGCAACAATTGAGCACACACATTAAGCATCAACTAATCACCACTTTTGCAGTAGCAAGGCATCCCAAAGACACATGCTTTATCAGATGTTAAATAAAACTTTATAGGATTGTTCCTTTGACTAGAATGCCCTCAAATGCATTATTAAGGGTGAATCCAGACTAAAATGCAGAGGAAAATCACTGAAGTTTCATACACTCATACACAAAACATAACAACAGAATTGGAAGGGACTAGAGGTCTTCTAGTCCAACATCCTGTTGAGTAGGAAACTATCAATTTCAGACAAATGGTTGTCCAATTTCTTCCTAAAACTTCCAGCAATGAAGTACCACAGCTTCTGGAGACAAATCATCCCACTGATTAATTGTTCTCACAGTCAAAAAATCCTCCTTAGTTCTAGGTTTGTTCTCTCCTTGATAAATTTCCAGCTATTGCTTATTGTTCTGTCTTTAAGCACTTTTAAGAATAGGTTGACCACTCTTCTTTGTGGCAGCCCTTTAGATATTGGGACATTGTTACCACCTTTCCTTTTTATTAAGTTAAACATACCCAATTAATGTTGTTGTTTTTTTTTTTAAAAAGACAAACAAATATGCAGACCAAAACTGCCTCTTTTTTTTTTTTTTAATGTGAGGGAAAAGCAGATATCAGATCTCAAAAGCCCAAAGTTGTAACTACTGTATTTTTCGGAGTATAAGATGCACTCCCCCTCCCCAAAAGTGGGTGGAAATGTCTGTGCGTCTTATGCAGTGAATGTTGCCGAAGCCCCACCCACCCACCGGCCCCCACTCTTTGGCCATTTTCGGCCTCTGCATGTCACGTTTTCGACCTCCGTACACTCCATTTTAGATCTGTTCCAGGCTGCGGGGATCGCCGCACCAAATCGCCGCCGATTACTGCCTCCGCGCGTCGCATTTTTGGCCTCCCTGCATCACATTTTTGGCCTCCACGTGTTGCGTTTTCGGCCGGTTCCAGGCCTGGAACGGGCCAAAAATGCGACATGTGGAGGGCAAAAATGCGACATGCAGAGGCCAAAAACACGACACGCGGAGGCGGCTATGGGCTGTGGCGATCCCTGCAGCCTGGAACAGCTGATTGGTGGTATTCCGGGAGACCGATCCAACCGCCAATCAGCTGCTCATTCTGAATCAGGCTGCGATAATGTGCTGAAGCTGACTAGGCTGTTTGCTGTTTGCTGCAAGGATACTAGCCAGATGAATACCAATGGATGCTGGTAAGCAGAGGCAGATTTTTTTTCTTGTTTTCCTCCCCAAAAACTAATGTGCGTCTTATACTCTGGAGCATTTTATACTCCGAAAAATACGGTAAGCAGAAAACGAATGGTTAAAAGGAACAGAAAAACTGCACCTCCGTTTCCTGCATCTCTCGCTTTCCCAAGGCAGAAGTTCTTGGGTACAAGGCGAAATAACAAACTAAAATAATGTTTAAAAGGATTGCTCAGAAATTTCACCCCCCACTTCTCTATTCAGCATACTTTAACAAAATAGTTATCTCTTGTTCTCTCCCTCTCTGTTCAGTAAATCACTTGCATTTTGCCATGAATTTTTCTCCCACATCTTCAAAGACATTTCACAATAAACCCAAATATTGTACCTCTGTCTGTCTCCTTTGTTTTTCTAAAATTTCTTTTAGTTGCTCAATAAGTCACATATTAAGAGATCTCTGAGGCAGCCAAAAGTTACCTGGATCACACAAGGGAATTTGAAGCCAGACAGGTATACAGTAATGTCAAAGTTTGCAGCAATCCAACCAGCACACAAGTAAATAATTCAGCAGGATTCATGTATAAAAGAAACTTCTTTATATACAGTAATATAAATCATGATGCATGTATACAATACCCATGCAGCAGAAGCCAGAACCAGAAATCACAGAATCCAGAAGCACAGAATCAATATAATCATAGAAGCAATAATGCAAGGACAAATCAACTCTTTTATACATAACAGTCAAGCTAAGCCATGCCCAGGCTCCAAACTGTCTGAGTCACCAAACAGTCCCCATTGGCTGACCTGTTGCCATGTCTATTCCAATTCATGAACTCTTATACACTGACACTCCTCCCTTCATGACTGGAATAGACATAAAACCAAATAACTTAATATTCTTCCCATGGTGCACTCCACCCAATGGCTTGGTCATTATATCTGCCAGCTTGTCCTCTGAAGAACAATGAAGCAAGCTAATTAATTTACATTTGATGGCTTCTCTTACATTACAATATTTAATATCCACATGCTTGCTTCTATTCTTTACTCTGTCACCTGTTGCCATTTTTATGGAAGCAGCATTATCCTCAAACACCGTTACAGCTTCAGTTACTTTTACGTTTAAATCCTTTAACAGCTGTACGTACCAAGTTACCTCTGAACAAAGCTCAGACAAAGCAATAAATTCTGCCTCTGCCATAGAAATTGCTACAGTTGTTTGTTTTCTGGACGTCCAACCAATTAAAGTCCCTCCAAACAAGACTACAATCCCAGGATTAGACTTTCTGGTTTTTACATCATTGGCATAATCACTGTCAACATAACATTTTAATTTCAATTCTTCAGAGACCTGTATTTGAAGACCCAAGTTTACAGTTCCCTTCAAATACCTGAGAATCCTTTTTATACCCATCCAATGCAACTGCGTTGGTGCAGCAGTAAAGTGACTTAAGATGCTTACTGCACAAGCTATGTCTGGTCTGGACCACTGTGACAGATAGAACAAGCTCCCTATTGCAGACTGATATGTCTCTTCATCACAGGCTTCACTTTTGTCCTCACCCAAATTGTTGTTAAAATCTGTGCTCATAGGTGTTGGAGCAGAATTACAATCCTTCATGTTCTATCTCTCCAACAGCTGTTCAATTTTCCTTCTTTGACTGAGAACATAACCATGTTTCTCAGTTTTTTGTATCTCTACACCAAGATAGTTTTTTATTTCATCCAAATCTCTGAATTCAAATTTTTTCTCTAATTGATTAACAAATTCTTTTACCTGTGACATATCTTTTGCAATGAAACAGAAATCATCCACAAATGCTAATAATTGACAATCCCCATCTTGTATCTTTCTAGTATATATGCAACCATCAGCCTTGCAACTCTTGAACCCAAGACCCTTCAATGCCATATCTAAACAGATATTCCAATTCCTGGCTGACTGCTTCAGCCCATAAATGGCCTTGTTCAATTTACAGTGTTAGGCTTTTTCATACCCTGGTGCTTGAACCATGTAAATTTCTTCCTCTAATTCTGCATTGAGGAATGCTGTGATTATATCAAAATGCCAAATTTAGCAATAGCAATAGCACTTAGACTTATATACCGCTTATTTTATGGCCACGTGCTGCTGCCAACGCTAGTGTCAACCTTATGCTTTCACTCTTCACCGTTGGTGCGAATACCTCATCATAGTGCACGTTTTTCATTTGTGAAAAACCTTGTGCCACTAATCTTGCTTTATATTGTAACTCATTGTTGGGTAGTACTTTCTTTTTGTACACCCACTTATATCCTACAGCTTTGCTACCCTGTGGCAAAGTCATAGATGTGAACACTCTATGGTCTCCCATGGATTTCATTTCCTTGTCCATGGTTTCTTTCCACTTTTCTTGTTCTATTTTTAGGTAATGCCAATACTTCCTTGGCTCATAACACACATTACACACTTTAACTTTACTAGCAGAATACCTGTCAGGTGGAATCCCCTTGTTCCATCACTCTGACCTGTGTGGCATTGACTGCTTCAGGGGTGGGTTCCATTTACCTTCCCCACCGGTTCGCATCGCGACGTTCCCTCATGTAATTTGGCTTCCGCACATGCTCAGTAGCTGCAATCAGCCCGAAACACAGCTGAGGAACTGATCAGCTGTGCTTCAGGCGAAGGAATAAAGGTCAGTATAAACCCAGGGGCGGGCGAGAGGGCCCTTTTTCAAGCAGCAGAACAGTAAAAAATTCACAAAAAATTCCCCAAAAAAGATGGTGGCGCCCATGGACCGGCACCGACCAAACCGGATCCGTGACGTCACCAGTGGGTCGCTAACGGTTCAGGCGATCCAGTCTGAACCGGGAGGAACCCACCCCTGGACTGCTCCTGTGTTTCAACCCTCTCTTGCTAATAATTCTCTTGCTAATAATTCAGCAGGATTCATGTATAAAAGAAACTTCTTTATATACAGTAATATAAATCATGATGCATGTATACAATACCCATGCAGCAGAAGCCAGAACCAGAAATCACAGAATCCAGAAGCACAGAATCAATATAATCACAGAAGCAATAATGCAAAGACAAACCAACTCTTTTATACATAACAGTCAAGCTAAGCCATGCCCAGGCTCCAAACTGGCTGAGTTACCAGTCCCCATTGACTGACCTGTTGCCATGTCTATTCCAATTCATGAACTCTTATACACTGACAAATAATGAGAAAAGACTGCCTTTGTTCCAATCTTTCTTCCACCTAGATCAGTTAGCCAAAATACACCTAGGGTATTCACTGGTGGGCAGGACTTTCCTTATCTTCCCTTATCCTGCTCCTTAACTAGAGCAGAGTCTCTTTTACCAATCCTATTTCCTATCGATCTCTGATCTCTTTTGGTGCTTTTGCCCTTTTTCCATATGCCTTTAGCATCACACCTCGGAGTGTCCCCTGGATTGACCACAATACTGACCTCCTCTGAGGTTAGATTTCTCCTGCTGTCCATTCGGCACCAATCCACCCACTCTCCAGTTCCCATTTTGTTGCCTCGATTTTCTTCAGAGCTTCTGTGTTTGATCAGCTTCTAGTCAGTGAAGTGTTTGCAGAGGCTGAACAATCTGCTCAGGGGGGCCCCTCTTCCACCGTTCACTGCACAGAAGCTGAGTCCAGGCAAAGGAGTGTGTGTGTTGCCAGTGACACAATTATTTTGGTTTGATCCACTGCAATACAGACAGGCCGCAGGCAGCCGATGAGAAGCATATGTGTCTGTCCTGTCATGTACTCGTATGCAGCGGTGGGTTGCTCCCAGTTCGGCCCAGTTCTTAGAACCGGTAGTGGCAGCAGCGGGAGGCTCCGCCCACCCACCCAGGACGCTTCTGCGCATGCGCAGAAGCGTTGTGCATGCATGTGCACCCACAAACCGGTAGTAAAGGGTTTTAGAACCCACTACTGCTCGTATGTATCCTGTCTATCTTGTAATGGAAGTTCCTTGCTCGTCCTTCAAAATGTACGTTATTATTATGATTCATTTAATATAAATTCATGTTGCCATGAAAAAAGCTCCTAGATTTATTGAATTTCAAGTTCCACCTGCAGTTGCCTTGGCAGGACAAGGCCAAATGATTTCACGGGCCTTATACGGCCCGAGAGCTGGACGTTCCTCACCTCTACCCTATAGGGTAGGATGCTTCAAAGAGCAGGCACTGTGGCAGAGAAGGCTCTTCTACTTGATCCCAATATACCATTTCTTTGATTGATGAGATGTATACTGTAGATCAGCACAAATATGATGGGCTTGTCCTAGCCAGACAGTTCATTAGGTAGTATGGACCTATGCCATTAAGGGTTTTAAAGGTCATAACCAAATATTGAACTGCACTTGGAAACAGACTAGTACCCAGTAAAGTTTGTGGAGCAGAGGTGTAATATGAACCATCCTGAAGCCCCAAAAGACTGCACTTGCTGCCAGACTTTGCACCCGCTGAAGCTTCTGAATGCATTTCAAGGGTAGCCCTATGTAGAACATATTGCAGTAATCCAGACAAAAGATGACTAGTGGTGGCTATCTGTTAGAATAAAGCTAGGTTATGGCTTACACTTGAAAGAAAACCATGAAGCCTGTAATTGCAGAGCCTGTCTGTCAAGGATAAAGAAAAATATGCATGTGTAAAACTTGTATCAATTCTGGGTGGTTAGAGAACTGATAACAGTAACAAAAATTTAGACATTCTGCTTTACACATCTTGGTTTAGGAATAGGGATGGCCTAGAGCAGGGGTGTCAAACTCGATTTCATTGAGGGCCGCATCAGGGTTGTGTTTGACCTGAGGGTGGGCGTGGCCAGGGTGGCCATGGCCAGCTCGACGTCACTCATGTCGGGGGCATCTGTGGTGGCCAAGTGCCAAGGCAGGACTTCCCTCAGACCCTCTCTCCCTCCCCCTCCCTCTCCCTCCCTCCTTCCTTCCTCCTATGATTTCACCCTTCCTTCCTTCCTCCTCCTATGATTCCTTCCTTCCTTCCTTCCTTCCTTCCTTCCTTCCTTCCTTCCTTCCTTCCTTCCTTCCTTTCCTTCCTTCCCTTCCCTCCCTCCCTCCTTCCTTCCTTCCTTCCTTCCTTCCTTTCCTTCCTTTCCTTCCCTCCCTCCCTCCTTCCTTCCTTCCTTCCTTCTTCCTTCCGCGACGGCCTCCTGCATAGAGATGTGAAGGCCCGGAAAAAAACCGGAAAAATTCGGAAAAAACCCGATTTTTTTCTGGTTTTTTCCTGAAGGCTTTTTTGTTTTTTTCCAAAAAATTGGAAAAATTGAAAAAAGAAAAAAAAAAACATTGTGGAATATTTTATTTTAACATGATGAATAAAATATTTTAAGACAGGGTGTTCAAATATTTTCCAAATCATTTCTAAAAAAAAAATATGATATCAGATTATTCTAATTTCTGTGCAATGAGTGAGGACAATCAAGTCCTAGGTAACAAACTNTGTTACTTTTGGTTTTGAAAATTGTTTTGTGGAGGCTTTTTGGCTGTTCCACATAAACTAGTAAGCAGTTCAGGAGATTGTTGCTCCCTTTGTTACAAATAAATATTATAAAAAAGTAAAATTCCAAGTCAAATTGTCCATAGTCATATTTTATGTTCCAAAAGTAACAGAATGACTTTCAATCTTAAAAAGACAAAAAAGTGCTAATTTTTCAATTTTTCCGAAAATTTCCGTTTTCCCCCCAAAAAACCCGGAAAAAAACCGGGTTTTTTTCCGAGCTTCAAAATTTCCGGAAATTTTACATCTCTACTCCTGCAGCCCTCTGCCAGCCAAAATGGAGCTCGGGAAGGTCCTGTTTTCAACCACGATGGCCTCCTGCAGCCCTGCCAGCAAAAACAGAGCTTGGAAGGGCCACATTTTCAGCCGCGACGGCCTCCTGCACCCCTCTGTCAGCGAAAAGGGAGCTCAGGAGGGCCCCACGGACACTTGCAGCTGTGTGTGTGTATATGTGTGTGTAACTGGAAAACAGGCCCAATTACCAGGTGAAAATAAGAACATTCCCTGAAAAGCTAAGCAAAAAAAATTCTATATTTTAACTTTTTCTGAGCCTTTAGACTTAGAGAAAAGGGAGAAAATAATAGGGAATAGAATAGAATAGAATAGAATAGAATAGAATAGAATAGAATAGAATAGAATAGAATAGAATAGAATAGAATAGAATAGAATAGAATAGAATAGAATTTTTTATTGGCCAAGTGTGATTGGACACACAAGGAATTTGTCTTGGTGCATATGCTCTCACAGTGTACATAAAAGAAAAGATAAGTTCGTCAAGAATCATAAGGTACAACACTTAATGATAGTCCGGGAATAAATAAACAGGGAAACACTAAATAAAGTAATGTAGGTTAAACTGTGACTAAGGAAATATAAACATTAATTTTAAGAGCATACTATTATGGGATGAGAAATAATCTCAATAGATCACCTCTTAGTGATTTTTTTCAATAAATTCCACCGTTTTAAGGTAATTCTTTGTAAAAAAAATTGTTGATCAATGAGAACGTCTATTTCAAAACTGAGTTGTTTGTATGATGATTGTGTGAAAACGGTGTTTTTATGCTTTTCTGCATTTTCTATTTTGCGATCGGCTCACCGCAAAGCGCAAAACGCAAAACATGCACTATACGCAACATAGGAGAATACTTTAAAATGTTTAAGTATATTCCATAACGTACTATCAACATATCCTGAACATAGATATTCCTAGCACCGTACAGAAATACACCAGCTCCCCAGCTCTATTTCTCCAAGGAACCTTCTCCCTGCTGGCGGACCCCGGGGAGTCTACTCGTTGGCTGCCGAGGCCTGAGAGATGCACTTCGGGCCGCGCCAGGCGCGTCAGAACTATTGACAGTCCCGAGCAACCCCATTCCCACACAACAACAGAACGGGGGGGGGGGAGCGCTGTGCAGGGGCGCCCTGGTTTCCGGTTACGTCATTTCCGCCGCCCTCCTTTCTTCGGCTCCAAGATGCCGGACAGCAGCGAAGTAGAGCTGTTGTTCCGCCGGCGGCGAGGGCGGGGGAGCGGCCGTGGACCGGGACAGGACAGCAGGACAGCGGGTAAATGTTTGCTGACTCGAGGAAGCGGGCGGGTGCACGAACCGAGGGGCTTCGCCGTCTCCTGCAGAGTGCAGCGTCCGCTCGACGCCTACCCTGCTCTACTCGGAAGTGCCCTGACTTGGGGGCAGGGAGGCTTTCGGAGGGCCTCATGTTGGGTGCGTCTGCTTGCATGGGAGGCGGGAGCAGCACTTCCCATTCAGGCGCTGACAAATACTTCTGGGGGCCATAGTTCAGGATGACCCCGGAGCCACTGATCGGTAGCAGGCGGCTTCCAGGCGTGTTCCGCCATAGGCCGGGCATCCCCATCCCATCGTGGTCGACCGAGTCAGACGGCTGGACATAGGAGCTTCCTTAGGGAACCGGGACCTATGTCTCGGAAGGCTTTCCAGGCGATGACAAGCCCCTGGAAGCGAGCCTAGGAGGCCCCTGGCAGCTCGAGAGGCAGCGGACTCGAACCCTCTCTCCACTTCATGGCTCTGGGCGGCGGTAGAGCAGTTTGCGGTAGTCAAGCCGCGAATTGCGGTGGTAATCCAATCGTGAGGTGACTGGCAGGAGTGACTGTCTGAAGGTCCCCAGGACAGGGCAGGCTCCCGGTATCCTTCTGTACTTCACTAACTCCTTTTAAGCTGAATTTGATATCAAAGTAACAATTGCATTTGTTTATTTATTCAATTTATAGACTGCCCATTTCCCAGTAACTGTTTCCCAGTTACAAATGCGAAAAAAATAAAAGAGCAGCTAACACTAATAAAAAGGAGCGGAGATGGCAAAGATAATCCAGACAGAAACAAGGAAAAAAGTGGGGGATTGATCACACACACTAACAGCCTGAGCGAAGAAACCCAAAACATGCCAAACCAGCCAGACTGGATCAGCTGGGCCAGATTATATATATTAACAAACAATACAGTATTGGTTTGGTTTCATTATGGCTGAACAATACATTAGTTTGTAGAATTCAGGTAAATTATTTCTGTTTTCCTTAGGCAAGAAAAACCAAATGCACAGGTATAGAATAGGTGGTACCTGGCTCAATAGCAGTAATTGTTAGGCGGATCTAGGAGTCCTAGTGGACAATCACTTACAGTTGCAAGAAAAAGTATGTGAACCCCTTGGGATTACGTGGAGTTTTGCATGAATTGGTCATAAAATGTGCTCTGAACGTCATCTAAGTCACAACAATAGAAAAACACAGTCTGCTTAAAATAATACTACACAAACATTAGATGTTGCCATGGTTTAATTGAACATAACATGTAAACATTCACAGTGCAGGGAGGAAAAAGTATGTGAACCTTTGGACTTAATAACTGGCCAAGAGCTAATTGGAG
>QLTV01002543.1:81929-106283 GCA_003457575.1 Thermophis baileyi | reverse complement strand
GTGGTCATAAATCACTTTTTTTCAGTGCCGTTGTAACTTCGAACTATTACTAAATGAACTTTTGTAAGTCAAGGACTACCTGTATTACATTAGTCTACTGCAAAGATCTGGGCAACACTAGATGCAGGGGTGAAATCCAGCAGGTTCTGACAGGTTCTGGAGAACCGGTAGCAGAAATTTTGAGTAGTTCGGAGAACTGGCAATTACCACCTCTGGCTGGCCCCAGAGTGGGATGGGAATGGAGATTTTGCAATATCCTTCCCCTGGAGTGGGGTGGGAATGGAGATTTTGCAGTATCCTTCCCCTGCCACGCCCACCAAGCCACGCCCACAGAACCGGTAGGGAAAAATTTTGAATTTCACCCCTGCTCCAAGGTCCTTTCCAACTCTGTTATTCTGTTACTCCAAGAATTATTTATATATATATATATATATATCCAGGGATATGAAATACTTTGAATGCTTGAAAATGTGATACAAAATTTAAATGGTGGCAGGCTCCACTTGGAAGGAAAAGCAATTTATAAGTAAAATTGTTTGCATGCCTTTGGGATTAACTGAAATTTTTAAAAAATGGGGCTGTTGTTTAATGAGGTGCTTTTATTGTAATTTATTTCATGGAAAGACAACAAATACAGTTTCTTTTATTAAACAGAAAACCAACTGGGAGAGTATGTGTAACAAAATCATTTTAATCATTTGACAGGATATTTAGTATATGATGCCTTTAGCTGTTGGGATCTAGTGTACTTAAAATTCCACCTCTCTCCTATTCTGTGCTTCACCTTGATGACAAGTCTGGCTACTCAGGATCAAGCTTTAGGAACTTGCCTTATTCCTAGGAAAGTCTTCTTTTGAGCTCAGTATTGTTTCCACTAATACACTTTCAGTTTGAAGTCTTCTGCAGCATTATCTTGAGATGATAAGATTAAATGTAAAAACACTTGTAGTAATTACTTTAGTTACAAAAATGTTTATGTTTGTGGAAACAATAATTGAGAACAGTCATAATCTTCTGTGATCTAGGAATCCAAAGTTCTCTTGACAGCACCATCTCTTAAGACAATGGTTTATTTATACAGTCCTTTGTTCCTTTCTTGGATGTTGACCTTGTGTTGGAAATAGAGATAAAAACACCACCTGTGCTCCTACCTCAACTTTTTGCCCAGGTCAGTGTTGGTGAACCTTTTCGGCACAGAGTGCTGAAACAGGAGCGTGCGCACGCGCATGGGGCAGCACCGGAAACCGGAAGAGCAGCTCCCCAGCGCACATGTGTGGGAGTGCCGGAAACCGGAAGAGCAGTTCCCCTGAACTGCGTGCCAGGGAGCTGCTCTTCCGGTTTACGGCGTTTCCGCACGTGCAAAAACCAGCTGGCCGGCGCACCGCAACCCGGAAGAGCAATGGGTGATGGCTGGCGTGCCCGGAGAGATGGCTCTGCGTACCAATTCTGACACACGTGCCATAGGTTTGCCATCACAGGCCTAGGTGGTCTTAATTTCTCAATATTGTTTTCAGATTCATTGTCATGTCATTTGTCCCCACATGAAGAAAGGGACAGTATAGCAATAGCACTTATATACCGCTTCATAGTGCTTTATAGCCCTCTCTAAGCGGTTTACAGAGTTAGCATATTGCCCCCAACAATCTGGGTCCTCATTTTACCCACCTCGGAAGGATGGAAGGCTGAGTCAACCTTGAGCCGGTGAGATTTGAACCGCCGAACTGCAGCTAGCAGTCAGCTGAAGTAGCCTGCAGTGCTGCACTCTAACCACTGCGCCACCTCGGCTCCAGTAATCTTTAGGTTTGATTATTTTAGTAAGGCTCAGCCACATCTTTGATTTTCGCTCCAGAAAGACATCATACCTCCTAGATTATTGAGTCTACAGGCTGCTGATTCCATTCCCTTGGCAAGTAAATCTCCTATCACCAACACTCAGCTTTTTTTCTTGGGAAAATCTGGACTACTTTTCTTCCTGTTACAGGAACACTTGATGATGTCTCTTCTCCAGGTGTCTGCATGCTTTCTTCCAGGGGGAGGATATGAAATTGATTGCTCAGCTCCAGTGGGGCTGCACTGGATTGGGAAGCACTAGGTGGAAATGCTCTTGGTTATTGTTTTCTTCTATGAATGATGTGTTTCCATCGGTCTGTCTCTAAAGGTTCATGTACAGGTTCATTTCTTCTATTAATTTTTGTTCCTTATTGTGTTCAGTTTGGATACAGTTGTCTTCCTTTGGAGTTTTTTATTTTGTAGCTTGAGCCTTAGAGTGGCTAGAATTGCCTCTAGATCTTTTACTTGTTCTTCAAGTAGTTCATTTAGTTTACATTTGGAACATGTGTGATTTCAGTCTTCTATGGGCATGAGTATATAAGGAACATATTTTGCAAATCACAGTAGCATCAGTCTCTTTCCATGACTATGTTTCTTTTCATGACTAGTTCATTTAAAAGTGTTCAAAATTTTCAAAAATATAAAATATTTTTCCAAAAATTTAAAAACTAAATCTAAAATTTAAATTTCTAAATCATTTCAAAATATTAGAAATTTAAAAAAATAAATAAAATTTAAAAGTTTTTCAAAAAATTTAAAAATTCTAGCTTAACATTTTTATTGAGTTATATTGTAGAATACAAAATACAAAAGTAAATAGAAAAGCAGTGGGGAGGAAAAAGAAAAAGAAACATTGACTTCCGACTCTCTCTGTTGCAGTAAAATAAGACATTAACATAAAATCACAACTTTTTGTTTTTTCATAATAATATGAACCAGCCATTTCTGTAAAGATCTATCAATCTACTTGGTAAAACCCAAAATCAAAGTTTCATTCTTTTCCACTTCAAGCACGAAATCCAGAAGCAGTCTCCAAGTGGAAACAAAAGTACTTATGTTCTTTTCTGTAATCAAAGTAGTCAATTTTGCCATTTCAGCCAACTCTATCAACTTCTGCAACCATTCGTCCATAGTAGGAATCGAAGTGTCCTTCCATTTTTCTGCTGCTGTCAACATATATAATAACAAAGTTCCAATTTTTTTCTCCAGTTCTTTTTCCATTAGGCCTAAAAGGAAAAGTTCTGGTTTCATTTTTATCTCCATTTTCAAAAAAAAATCTGTATTAAAATATGAATCATACTCCAAAATTTTTTTGCTTTATCGCATGTCCACCATAGATAATAAAAAGTCCCTTCTTTACTTTTACACTTCCAACATTCATTTAACATACCTTTATACATCTTAGATAACTTATCTGGTGTTAAATACCAACGGTACATCATCTTACAGACATTCTCCATAGTGGGTGGAGCTAGCATTCAGGAATGGGTTGACCTCATCCGTTCAGCCTGTAGGACTGAGTCTATCAAAGTTGCGAAGCTCCGCCTCTGTTGCTAGGGCTCCCAGCTTTGACTGAGTCCTCAGACTGGACGGACGTGTGATCTTTTGCTCCCGTTTCTGGCTGCTTCTGAGGAGAGTTTGAACTTGACAGTTTTTCAATAATCGTGAGTTTTCCCCAGCTGACTCCCTCTCTAACAGGTAAGTTGCTGGGTTGATAGCAGCAACAGAGCTTTGGCTCTAGCTGCGCCAGCCGTTGCCTCATGCCTGATCGGTGGCCTGATTACAACAAGGGGGCTTCTGCTCCCGCTGCTGCCACCGGAGCTCTCGTGCTCCAACTCCAGCTGAATTCAGGTGGGCTAGTGTGACAGGGCTTCGGGCCTCCTATCCACTGAGGCGAGTGGTAGTGGCCAGGAGCTCTCGCGCTACAGCAATCTCGCTAGTTAACACCTCCGGCTAGCGTGTCAAGCGGCATACTGGATCTGGCTGTTGGGGGCTTCTGATCAAACCAGGGGGTGATCTGAATAATTCCTATCGCCCAGCCACAGCCAAGCTGCAGGTGTGACACCAGGCCACAGGAGTCTAGCGCTCCATTCTATACCACATACGGCTACAGGGCTGGCAGCATCGGACAAATAGGTCGCAGGAGCTTCACGCTCAAGCAACTCGCTGCACGGTCCCTATCTTGCACCTGGAGTTTAATCGCCAATGGCCACTCTCCCGCCACGCCAAAACAGGCCATGCACGCGCGCCGTGCTACAGCTGACTGAGGGCAGATAGCCAGAGCCACAGCTACGTGGCCGCCTCACAGCTGACTGGCCCTGATTAGCAGCCAATCAATTAGCTCAGCATATGATTTCTCTCAAGTGATTGATTTCGTTACGAACTTAAGTGACTGATCGGAGCCGGCTGAGCCATCAATCAGTGCTTTGGCGCTCAGGGCGCCATTTTACAGAGCGTTATCTAGCAGCCTCTCCATAAGGGCTACATCGCCTGTGGGAGAATCAAAATGGTGGAGAGATTGCCTTCGGGCATGGCAGCCAAGGCCAAAGCGGGCAGGAGACACAGCAAATCGGTGCCCCCCCCTTGCCAGAAGTCTCCACTGGCACCTCCAAGCAGGGCCACTCTAGAGCGAAGAAGGATTCCTAAGGGCGCCCTAACAAGCCCAAGAGCTCCAGGGCAGCTGAACGTGACGAGCGTCGCAGAGACAGGGCGTTGGAGAAGCTGTGTGCTCAATCCTTAAGCAAGGCAGCCGGACCCCACGACATACAATCGGAAGGGGACAAGAATAAAAGTCAGCGTATCAGAGATTCCTCGCAAGGAGACACAGCGGAGCGGATCTCCCTAGACAACCCTGATCTCTCCTTTGATAATGCCAATATTTGGGGGTCCGTGGTGGCAGATCCAACACCTGATCAGTCCATGGGCCCAGGCAAATCGGGGCCTTCAGCCACGTTCACACCTACCGTGGCAGGCCTTAGAACAAACGCGGAGGAAGGCTCCTTGGAGCCAGCAGGCATGCAGTCCATTATTGCCAAAGCCATTAGGCAAGGCATTGCAGCAGGACTGAAACAATTTAGCAGACCAGCCTCTGTGGTCTCTGACTTGCCCTATCTGCAAATTCGGGAGTCAGAGGCACCTGGCCCAGAAGCATGTGCTACGGTGCCAGAACATTATCCACTTGACCATTCAAAAGGCTCCTGGTCGGACATCTCGGATGAGGAAGGTCACCTGGACCTAGACCTCTCTGAGGATGAGGGCATTTCACCTGATCGCCCGATGGTCTCAGGCCTGTTCCAACTGGGCCTTGTCAAATCCCTGCTTTTCAAGGCCAAGACCTCGGCCAATCTAGGGACATCTTCAGCAGTCTCAATGGAACTTCCTGCGGGCCAGAACGAGCCGCTCTTCTTCGCTGAACCAACTGCAGAGATGGACATTATACCATCCCCACAAATCTTCATGGACGCGGTACAACGTCAATGGAACTCTCCTGCATTCAGCCCCGTGCCATCTGCAGCTCACAGGAGGTTCTATAACATTGGGTCGGAGCTGGCTGCCTCCCTCCAGATGCCTGTGGTGGATGCTCCGGTGGCGGCTCTCCATTCATCAACTACCATGCCGGGCGAACCAGAGGAGCTCAAGCCGGAGGACAGGAGGACAAAGCAAGCGCTCCTGAAGGCGCACCAGGCGGCTGCCTGGGAGGTTCGGGCGTCCACCACCGCCTCCTTTTTTACTTGCTCCTCCCTCATCTGGCTGCACCAGCTCCAGGACAGGATTCTGCCTTCCGACCTCAGGGCTCACCAGGACATAAATAAACGCCTGGCGGCGGCTCAATTTTCAGTGGATGCCACCCTGCAAGTGGCCAGATTTGCATCAAGGGCCATAGCGTCTTCTGTAGTGGCTCGTCGTATGCACTGGCTCCGCCACTGGCAGGCGGATACATGCCACAAATGGCGTCTGGCATCTTCCCCTTTCAAGGGCCAACTCCTTTTTGTGGAAGCCCTGGACCCAATTTTGGTTGAGTCCAGGGACAAAAGGAAGGTCCTGCCCACCTTCTCTAGGAAAAGTTCCTTCCGCTCTGCTCCCTACCCTCGGTGGACCTTATGTGCCCCTGAATCGGGCGCCGGGTACCCCAGATCCCAAGGTCAGTATGGGGCTAGACAAAGGCAGCTCCCCGACAGACCAAGCAGGGGAAGACAATACAAGAGGCCCTTTCGAGGTGGAGGAGGTCGCCCCTTTCGTCGCCCTAAGTGAGTCAACATCCAATCCTCCCATCGGAGGTTGTCTGGCCCTCTATGCCGATAGATGGGAGGAAATTACATCGGATGTGTGGGTCAGGGAGACAGTAAGATCAGGCCTCTCCCTAGAATTCCTCTCCCCCCCCCGAGGTTTTTCATCAGATGCCCTGTTTCCAAATATGGTGATAAACAGGTCCTCATGAAATTGGCCATACAGCACCTGCTGGACATTCGAGCCATCCAGCAGGTACCGGAGGACCAACCAGGGCAGGGGTTCTACTCTATTCTTTTCATAGTCCCCAAATCCTCAGGAGGGTGGAGAGCTATTCTAGACCTCAAAAGATTGAACCGTCACCTCCGCTATCGACAGTTCAAGATGCACTCACTTCAGACGATCCTGGGCAGCATTTGGCAGGGGGACTTCCTCGCCTTGATAGATCTAACGGAGGCCTACCTGCATATCCCAATTCTGCCCTTACATCAGCAGTACTTTTGGTTCTGTTATGCAGGTGTCCATTATCAATACAGGGCTCTCCCGTTTGGTCTCTCCTCTACCCCTAGGGACTTCACCAAGGTGCTAGCAGTGGTGGCTGCCCACCTTAGAAATATACCCGTGCATGTCCAGTGTTACCTGGATGATATATTAATACAGTCATCCTCTAGGCACCAAGCAGTGCAGGATCTCCAGGTAACAATTAACAGACACCACGGGTTCTCCATTAACATGGAGAAGAGCCACCTCTCTCCCTGTACTCGCCTGACTCACCTAGGAGCCATTGTGGACTCTCTGGAGTATAGGGTGTACCTTTCCCAGGAGCGCCAGGGCAGAGATATGTCATCCTTGGTCTTGCAGCAGCGTAAGGTTCCCCTGAGATTGCTTTTGACGCTCCTGGGCAAAATGATATCTAGTATAGCCATTACACCTTGGGCATGCCTACACTCCAGAGACCTACAATGGTTTCTTTTACCATTCCAGAGATCGGGACGCAGGACCTCGGCAGTCAGGGTCCCAGTCCCCTCGGAGGTTCGTCGCTCCCTCTGGTGGACATTACCGGCCATCTCAAAAGGGTGTCTTTTCCGGGACCCCCACAGACTCGTGGTCACCACGGATGCCAGCCTGTCAGATTAGGGAGCTCACGCTCAGTCAGACCTGGTCCAAGGCCACTGGACCACAGCAGAATCAAAATACAACATCAACCGGCTGGAGCTACACGCAGTCTATCTAGCTCTCTGGCATCTGACCTCCGGCAAGCATGTTTTAGTGCTCACGGACAACATGACCACAAAGGCCCACATAAACAGGCAGGGGGGAACCAAATCAAGGTCCCTCATGCAGGAGGCCAGGAGACTGGGTCTTTGGGCGGAACGTCACCGCCTGTCCATCTCGGCAGATCACATCTCCGGGGACTCCAATGTGCAGACGGACTGGCTCAGTCGGATGACCATCGATCACGCAGAGTGGCGCCTGCACCCGTCCATCTTTCGAGACTTGACAAGCCGGTTCGAACTTCCAGAGGTCGACCTCTTTGCAACCCTGGAGAATGCTCAACTGCCGAGGTTCTTCATGAGATTCAAGACCCAGAGCGTGGAGGGGACCAACGCCCTTCGCTGCAACTGGCTGCCAGGCCTCCTGTATGCCTTTCCTCCTTTGCTGCTCCTCCCCAAAGTCATCAGAAAGATCCTGGAGGAGAGGGCAGAGGTTCTGCTCCTGGCGCCGCATTGGCCCAGGAGGGCCTGGTTTGCTGACCTGAAGTCTCTTTCGGTGGCCCAACCCTGGAGGATTCCTCAGAGCAACTCATCACTCAGCCAGGGGGCGTTGGTCCACTCGGATCCCCAGTGGTACCAACTGACCATCTGGCACTTGAGCGGTGCACTCTGAAGTGTCGCAACCTTTCCTCCAGGGTTATCAGGACCATCCAGGCTTCTAGGAGGCCTTCCACTGAGCGCATTTACTCAGCCACCTGGAAGGTGTTTTGCACTTGGTGTTCTCAGGTGGGATGTTCTCCAGTACAAATATCGATAGCGAAGCTCCTAGACTTTCTCCAGGAGGGGCTGGACAAGGGGCTATCAGCAAACACCATCAGGAGGCAGGTAGCGGCACTGTCCTCCATGCTATCTTGCAGCTCACTGGAGTCCCTGTCCCAGCATCCCACCATACGACACTTCATACGAGGGGCTACCAACCTGTGTCCTCCTGTCATCCACAAGTACCCCACCTGGGACCTGTCCAAGGTTCTCATCTCCCTAACAGGGGTCCCGTACGAACCTTTGCGGTTGGCCTTTCTCTGTCACCTTACCTGTAAGGTGGCGTTCCTGGTGGCCATCACTTCCGCCAGGAGGATCTCCGAGATTGCAGCTCTCTCAATCAGGAAGGACCTCTGCGTTTTCCACACAGACAGAGTCGTATTACACCTGGACCCTTCCTTTATTCCTAAAATAAACTCCTGGTTCCACAGGGCTCAGGAGATCATTCTTCCTAACTTTTGTCCCAACCCTTCCTACCCTCTAGAACTAAAGTGGCACAACTTAGACATGCGGAGGGCTCTTCGAATCTATGTTAAGAGAACGGCGATGCTGAGGAAGTCGGAGGCCCTCTTTGTATCGTTCCAACCAACCACCTTGGGTCGCAAGGTGACACCATCTACGGTCGGCAGGTGGCTACGCAGCACTATCGCCAAGGCGTACGATCTGCAATCTCTCCCACAGCCTTCTTGTGTGACAGCACACTCGACTTGAAATGCGGCGACGACTGCGGCCTGGTCAACGCAAGCTTCGATTGAGGAGGTCTGCAGAGTGGCCACTTGGTCCTCGCCGTCACCATTCATACGTCACTACAAGCTAGACGTTTTTGCCTCGGTGGAGGCGGCATTCAGTCGCCAGGTCCTACAAAGGGTCCATACTGAGGGGGAGACCTTGGACCAGAACTAGCCCTCCCATAGGACAAACAGCTTTGGTATGTCCCATTCCTGGATGCTAGCTCCACCCACTATGGAGAAGGGGTGTTGGTCTTACCTGATACGCTCCTTTTTGTAGGGTGGAGCTAGCATCCAGCCCCACTCACAATCTGTCTGGTCCGCGATCCTGGAGAGCGGTTTTCGGGGAGGCTGTCTTGGAGGTGCAACACACGTCGAGTCTGTCTATCCGTCCTCGCCAAAGCTGGGAGCCCTAGCCTAGCAACAGAGGCGGAGCTTCGCAACTTTGATAGACTCAGTCCTACAGGCTGAATGGATGAGGTCAACCCGTTCCTGGATGCTAGCTCCACCCTACAAGAAGGAGCGTATCAGGTAAGACCAACGCCTCTTTTCTTTTAGATTATAATTTAATGTAAATTTTAAACCCTTCGTCCACATATTTTCCCATTGTTCAAGCATCACATTAGATCCAAAATTCCTTGCCCACTGAATCATACGATGTTTTACATGTTCATTTTCCAAATTCAATTTCAATAACATTTTATAAGGTAAAGGTTCCCCCGCGCATGCGTGCTTGTCGTTTCCGGCTCTAGGGGCAGTGCTCATCTCCGTTTCTAAGCCGAAGAGCCAGCGCTGTCCAAAGACGTCTCCGTGGTCATGTGGCCGGCATGACTAAACGCTGAAGGTGCACGGAGCACTGTTTACCTTCCCACCAAAGTGGACCCTATTTTTCTACTTGCATTTTTTACATGCTTTCAAACTGCTAGGTTGGCAGAAGCTGGGAAAGTAATGGGAGCTCACTCTGTTATGCAGGACTAGGGATTCAAACCACTGAACTGCCGACCTTCTGATCGACAAGCTCAGTGTCTTAGCCACTGAGTCCCTCTGAGCCACCGCGTCCCTCTTTTATATATTTTATTTTATAGATCTTAGCAATAATATGTTCATTGTTGCCACATAATGAAATTTCCAATTCATTTTTAACAAAGTCAAATCCATAGCACTTTTTTTCCAGTTTAAATCTTTCTTTCAGTTGTTGATAAGTAAACCAATGGCAAACATAACCTTCTGATTCAAGTTCTTCCCTTGGCTTTAGTATTGGGTCACCGGAGTTGAAAGATAAAATTTTACCATACATCAACCAGTCTGGCTTCGCCACCATTACTTTTCTAAAAAAAGCTTCCGGGGTGACACCCAAAGGGGCAGCTTCATAGAGAGCCTTGTTTTATATTTATTCCAAACTATTAGTATGGCACATCTAACAAAATGATTATTAAAATCAATGTTAACTTTACTTTTATCATACCATAAGTAGCCGTGCCATCCAAACCTTAATTCATGGCCCTGTAATTCAAGTAACTTCTTATTCTGGAGACTCACCAATTCTTTTGCCTAAGCCAAATAGCATGCATCAAAATACAATTTAATATCTGGTAGACCCAAACCCCCTCTTTCCTTAGCATCTTGCAGGAGCTTATATCTAATTCTTGGTTTTTTCCCTTGCCATATGAACTTAGAAATGTCCTTCTGCCATTGTTTAAATGGATTGTCAGTTGTAAGTATTGGTAACATCTGAAATAAAAAAGCATATTTGGTAAAATATTTATCTTGATTACAGAGATTCTACCAAATAGTGATAAGTGCAGTTTATCCCATCTTTGTAAATCCTGTTTAATATCCCTCCAAAGAGGGACATAATTGTTTTGAAACAATTTTATATTTGTATTTGTCAACATAACCCCCAAGTATTTCACCTTTTTCTCAACTCTAAAACGCAACTTTTTGTTCAATATATCACTATCCTGAGAAAGCACATTCTTGATCAGCATTGTTGTTTTCTGTTTGTTTATTTTGAAACCTGCCAAAGTCCCAAAGCCATTCAATTTCCTTATCAAATATTCTATATTATTTTTTGGGTCCTGTAAAAATATAACCAGATCATCAGCGAAGGCCCTCAATTTATAAACTTCTTTGTTAATATTTATACCCCTTATTTTTTCACCTTGTCTAATACCTCTATTCAGAACTTCCAATACCAAAATAAACAATAGAGGGGACTTTTTGAATTTCACATGAGTTAGTTAGATCACCATTTATAACAATTTTTATATTTACGTGTAGATCGCTTTAATTCCTTGGATAAAATTCACTCCAAAGTCCATTTCTTCCAACAACTTAAACATAAAGGCTCAATTTAGGTTGTCGAAGGCCTTCTCTGCATCTAAAAATATTAAGGCAGCTTGTTCCTCATTATGATATTGTAAGTATTCAATAATATTTAAGACAGTCCTCACATTATCTCTTAGCTGTCTTTTTGGCAGAAAGCCTGCTTGGTCTTCATGTATATATATGCCTGTAGAATCTTCTTTAGTCTTTCTGCCAGAATGGTGGCAAAGAGTTTGTAATCCTTGTTTAATAATGAAATTGGTCTATAATTCTTTGTCTTTGTAACATCTTGACCCTCCTTTGGTAACAACACAATGTTGGCTTCTTTCCACATCTGGGGTATATTTCTCCCCTGTAGTATATCATTCATTGTATCCTTTAGTGGTTGGAGAAGTTCATCCCGAAAGCACTTATAATATTGGCTTGTAAGACCATCTGGGCCTGGGGCTTTGCTTAGCTTCTGGTGGGATCCTCGGACTTCCGGCAGGATCCTCACCTTTGACGGCAGGGGACTTTTAGCTCTTCTACAGACTCTCCACAGTTCAAAGCTTAGAGTGCTTTCTAAGCCAGAAGAAACCCTGCCGGGATAGGGGGAGGCTTTGGAAATCGACCCCTTTGCTCCCCTGGGAAGCCGGGCGCTCTCAGACTGCTTCTTGAAGAAAAAGAAGTAATTGGGTGAGTCTCTGGCTGGGGCGGGGCAACCAAGCAAGTTCACTGTGGAAGAATCAGCCGTTCTAATGGACAATAAAAAGTGCCACCGCTTCTTAGGCACTAGGTTTTTTTTGCATATTTACCTTTCATGCTGAAAGAGGCTTTCTCTAGTTGCAGCCTGCTGTTTCCTTTTTTTGTGGAATTTCCGTCATTTTTGAGGCTTTGTGATTTAAGATGGTGAGAGGGAGGGGCTAAGATAGCTGAGCCGGAACAAGAAGTCTGATACAAACTGAAACTAAAGCATGTGGAAACTATTTCTGAAACTATTTTTGTAATTTTTGGCTTAAATTTTTCAGTGAATTTTATATTATTAGCTGACTTGGTTTTCAGAGTTCAAATAAGAACTTTTTGCATGAAATGCGGAGACTGCTGCGAGGGGGGGGATGAACAGTATTGTTTTTAATAGCTTTTGATTGGTTATTTGTGGTCATATGCTGTAAAGCTCTGAATCCCTGAGGCCTTTTCATATAATAGTGCTGATTCACCACAAGAGGAGCCAAAAGACTATAATATTGCTGACTCTTTTTAACACTCTTAGTCTTATTAAATCCAGTGAAATATAAGTTTCAAGCCTATAATTCTGTAACTTATAACTTTAAAATCTTAAGTTTTTTTGGCCACAAGGAGGAAGACAGAGAAGACAGAGAAATTAGAACAACTATCAGGAGATATAAAACTTTTAAAGCCATTTATGGACGAGTAAATGTTAAAAACGCAAGAGTACATCCAAAATGTTGGATTAAAGCTGGAAACCAAGTTTGATTCACTCACAAGGGAACTCCGGGAAGAAATCAAATATCTGAAAGAAGACATGAAACAGGTGAAAGCCAGTGTACGTTGGCTTTCACCTGTTCACCAGAGATTGGAGAAGACAAACGCTTTATGTGAACTGGATGAGATAATAACTCTGGAAGCTCGGATTAAAGAATTTCAATTAAGATTTCATGGAATACCTGAACAACCAGGTGAAGATATCAGATTAAAAATGGTAAAGGCCTTGGCCCAGTTAATTAATAAAGAGGAAAACAAAATAGAATTTGATCTTGATAAGATTTACAGAATAAACTCCAGATTTGCCGCTACAAGAAAGTTACCAAGGGATGTTCTAATTCAGTGATGGTTAACCTTTTTGGTACTGAGTGCCGAAACTGGAGTGCGTGCCAGAACACGGAAGAGAGCAGCTGGCCGGTGCGCATGCACGAGGCGGCCAGCTGCTCTTCTGGGTTCCATCACCCGCATGCCCGCCGGACAGCTGGTCCAGCGCGCATGTGCACCAGCCAGCTGCTCTCTTCCATGCACGCAACGGAACCCGGAAGAGCAGCTGGCGATGGCACACGTGCCCACAAAGAGGGCTCTGCGTGCCACCTCTGGCATGCGTGCCATAGGTCCACCATCATGGGTCTATGAGATGAATTTATATCAGCTGGTGTAAAAAAGATTAATGGAGTTGTTTTATGTATAAAACCCAATTCAAACCTAAGTTACTTATAGCAGATGAATATGGTAGATTTGTAGCAGTGAAAATTGAAACTTAATGGAATAAAATCAATAGTGGTGGGCGTGTATAGGCCAAATGATTATAGAAGCAATTTTTTTGATCATTTAATGGATCAGTTACTGTCTTTCTCGTATGGAAACTGCCTTATGTTGGGGGATTGGAACGGAGTGACTACACCAGTTCTGAATAGAACATCCATCAAAGGGGTTAAACCCTCACCTAAGACCTTCTTTGAATTGATGGATAATCTAGTACTAATAGATTCATGGAGATATAAAAATGGAGATATCAGAGAATATACCTTCTTTTCTGAAAGACATAAATCTTTTTCAAGGATTGGCATGATATGGATATCTAAAAATCTCGCAAATAAAATTCTGAAAGTGGAGCAAATAAAATTCTGAAAGTGGACATTCTACCTAAATCTTTCTCTGACCATAATCCTGTGCTTTTGGCTTTAAGAGGAAAGAGCTCAACTTTCAGATGGAGATTAAATGAAGCTACTTTATAAAAGAAAAAGATTGTAAAAGACTGTAAAAAGAAGCTGCAGGAATACTTTGAGAATAATTTGGGTAAAAGGACGAGCTTAACGACAGTTTGGAATGCTAGTAAAGCGGTTATGAGGGGCTATTTTATACAGTACAATCGCTTAGAGAAGAAAAAATCCCAGGAAAAGACGCAAAGGATATTGGACAAAATTAGACAGAAACAAATTCAGCTGCAAAAGACACCTATGGATCCTAAAATTTACACCATATTAAATTGTTATGGCAACAATTATCTATGTTAACTGTACAGAAAATAGAAACAAAATTGAGCTACGCAAAACAAAGACATTTCAAATTTGCAAATAAACCAGGCAGATGGTTGGCATATAAATTAAGAAAAGAAAGAGAAAAGACAATGATTGGAAAAATTTGTGAAGGCAATAATGTAATAACTAACAATAAACGTATTAAAAAGTCCTTTCATAATTTCTATTCAAATTTGTATAAAAGACAGGAGATAGATACAGTATGTTAAAAATAGATGAATATCTTTTAAGACAACAGCTACCTAAATTATCACAAACCCAGAAACAACTTATGAGCGATCCGATAACTGCCTTTGAGGTATCAGAAGCTATTAAAAAAGTGAGGCCAGACAAAGCCCCAGGCCCAGATGGTCTCAGAAGCCAATATTATAAGTGCTGTGAGGATGAACTTCTTCAACCACTAAAGGACACAATGAATGATATATTATAGGAGGGAAATATATCCCAGACATGGATATAAATTTTTTAAAATTCTAGAAGTTAATTTAAAATAAAAAAATTTCAAATATTTCCAAAATTCTCAAAAATTTAGATGATTTTTTTTAAACTAAAAAGTTCCATTCTTAAATGTTAGTCTTGGAGGTCTTCTAGTCCAATCCCCTGCTCAAGCAGGAGACCCCATACCCCTTTGGACAAATTGCTGTCCAATGTCTTCTTAAAAACCTGCAGTGTTGGAGAGCCCACAACATCTGAAGGCAACCTGTTCCACTGGTTCATTGTTCTCACTGTTAGTTCTAGGAGTTTTTAGTTCCCTTTTGGTCCCTCCTGTGGCTAATGTTGAAGTAGAACTTAAATGCAAGTGAGGTTGCCCTCTTATAAGCCACAGATGTATTAAAAAATAACAGATGAAAAAAAGCTGAAAAGAAAAATAAAATCTAAGCTAAAAAGAAAAAATAATATCTCAACGGAGAGTAACGTAGTATATGCAGTACATTTGGTTTTCCTAAACATTAAATTCTGTACCTGCATTTTATTGGTTGGGACTGTAAATAAATAAAGAGGTATGTAAATAAATACCTGTAACTAAATAAATGATATCAAAAGCTACTGCAAAGTTGACTAACAGGACTGTGCCTTCCAGTCCAATTTCTGGCAAACATCATTCATCAAGATGACTAAAGAAGTTAGTTGATTATCAGTTTCATTTGGACCTGCCTGGCTTTGTTTTCACAGCCACCTTGCCCAATAATGGAAGCTGGCCTATAACTTAAAAAGTCTTCCTGTTGGGTTTAAAAAAAAACTAATGTAATGCTTTTTGAGGGGCACATAGGAAGATGACCCACACTTTTCCATTTTTAAAGCGCTTCTGATATTCTCATTAGTAAAACTTGCAATGATTTTATTTAATGTAAGAAACTCAAGATTTACTGTATACATACCATATAGTTTTAAATGTCCTTAAATTAGGGTGGTCTGATGAGGCAAACAGAAGGACAGCTAGGCCCAGTTTGTCTAGTGATGAAGATACCAGGTTAGAAACCAGGAGACTCTGAATTCTAGTCCCACCTTAGGCATGAAAGTCATCTGGAAGACTTTGGACTAGACTAGTCCTCTCTCTCAGCCCAATATATCTCACAGGGTTGTTGTTGTGGTGAAAATAGGAGGATGTGTATTTGCCTCCTTGAGTCATTTATAGAAATAATAAAGGCAGAATAAAAAATCTTCTTTGAAAAAATAATCTACAGAAAACCATTTAGTAAGTGAAAGAATTGATCTGGGAACAGGGCCAGTATCTTGGCGAGAAGAGGATAAACTCTCCCCTCAATGTGAGGCTTAGCAAAGAACTAGAGGTGCTACTGTTGCTGTTGGAAATGTTTTCCCCAAGTTAGTCCCTCTGAGGTTTGACCTGACCACTCCTTTTTTATTTGAAAACAATCCCAGTTCCCTAGTGGTCACTATCTCTGAAAATCACTGTGACATTTATCCATACAAGCAGAGGACCCTGGATTACCCCCATATTACCTTTTTGGAATCAGAAATTGACAATCCTCTTCTCCCATTCTGTTTAGGATTCAGAGCACCCGTTCTATAGACAAATTAATGCCCTGGGTGGTATGGTACACATTCCTCCCCAACAACCATTGTTAGATTTTACTGGGAGATGTTTGTATTTTGTCTCATTTTCATCTCTCCTTCTGATGTCAACTGCCCAGAGAACATACTGTAAATAAACATTCACTGATTAACAGTATGACCCCTCCTATATTTTCTTTTTTTAAAAAAAAATAATTTTTATTGTAAATTTCCAATTAAAACAAACAAACAATTACAACATATAAAAACAAACATACATATCACTTAAAAATATAATTCCATTAATACAGCTTTATGCCATCATAGTTTCTTTCTTATTTCCATATTTCCCTAGGTTTGGCTATTGTGATATACCTAAACAGCTATTGTCTTTTCCTATTTGATACATATATATACACTTTTGCCTATTATCCCATAGTTTTTTTTACTTTTATTTACATTATATACATTAACAACCTTTTAAATTTACAATTACATCTATCACATTTCCTCTGTCTTATTCCCTTTTATAACATAAAGTAAAATTAATGTATAAATTAAGAATGAAATATGTGACCCCTCCTATATTTTCAAGTTAGTATTTCAGTTAGAGGGTAGCCCCACAGGGAACTTTAAAACAATGCTTGAATTACCAGGCAGCCCTAGCTGTGGTTTCTCTACTTTATTACACTAGTTTATTACTAGGACATCTCTCCAGGTCTCTTCGACTGGTTCCCTTGAACCTGTTGACTGCCTCTCTGTCCTCCCTTGGGAAGAATCAGTAAAGATACTGAAGGAAGACAGCTGATACACTCTTGACACATCCCTGTGAGGCCCTACACAGCCTTCTATGCAAACTTTGGGTGGTTTTGCATATCCAGAACTACAGTATGTCAAAATTCAAAAGGATTCCGTAGGAGAAGGGAAGGAATCTAACTTGGATGGTCATCAGGAAGAACCAGATTCACCTCTGGCTTGGGGCACATCTAAAATTTCTGCTGCTCAAGACCAGCAGACTAGTACTTCCCAAACTTTTTCCTTCATTACCCCAAACCGCTTATCAAAAATCCTTTTTACCCAATGTAGATAAAATTCTTTTAAGTCCATTTAAATGTTTCGGTTGTGATTGGGTAATGGATTTGTGTGTCATTACCCAAGAAAAAACACTTTTACTTAATTTTGGGTTATTTACCGTGGGTTGGGAAGCACTGATTTTCAATCAATCAATCAATCAGAATAGAGCTGGAAGGGACCTTGGAGGTCTTCTAGTTCAACCCCGTTTAAGCAGGACACCCTATACCAGTGATGGCGAACCTTTTTTCCCTCGGGTGCCGAAAGTGTGCGCGCGCACGCTATCACACGCACGCGCGTGCCCACACCCATAATTTAATGCCCCATGCGCCCCTCCTCCTTGTGCATGCACGCGTGACACCCCCCCACGCTGCCCCGCCCCCCACGCATGCACGCACGACCCCTCCCTCCCCCGTTTCCCGACTTCCGGTGGGCCCGGTAGGCCCGTTTTTCGCCCACCCCAGGCTCCAGAGGCTTTCCTGGAGCCTCGGGAGGGCGAAAACGCCCTCCCCCACCCCCGAGGCCCTCCGGAGGCCGAAAACGCCCTCCCAGAGCCTCCGCGCGAGCCGAAAATCAGCTGGCCGGCGTGCACATGCACGCTGGAGCTGAGCTAAGGCAACAGCTTGCGTGCCGGCAGATATGGCTCCCCGTGCCACCTGTGGCACGCATGCCATAGGTTCGCCATCACGGCCCTATACCATTTCAGACAAGTGGCTGTCCAGTCTCTTCTTAAAAACCACCTGTGATGAAGCTCCTACAACTTCTGAAGGCAAGCGGTTTCACTGGTTAATTGTCCTCACTATTGGGAAGTTTCCCCTTAATTCCAGGTTGCTTTTCTCCTTGATTAGTTTCTAACTTTCCATCCAGTTTCTTGCCCTCTGATGCTTTGGAAAATAAGTTGACCCCCTTCTCTTTGTGGCAGCCTCACAAATACTGGAATGCTGCAATCATGCCCCCCCCACACTTAGTCTTTCTTTTCTCTAGTCTAGCCAAACCCAAATCCTGGAACAGTTCATGTTTTAGTCTCCAAGCATCTTAGTTGCTTTGCTCCCTGCACTTTTTCCAAAGTCTCAACTTTTTTGTAATGTGATGACCAAAACTGGATGCAGTATTCCAGGTGTGGTCTTACTAAGACTTTATAAAATGGAACTAATACTTCATGAGATTTTGATTCTATGCCTGTTTATACAACCAAGGATTGTATTAGCTTTTTAAGCTGCCGCTGCACACTGCTAGCTCATATTTAAGGGATTGTCCACTAGGACTCAAAGGTCCCTCTTACAGTTACTGTTTTTGAGCCAGGTTTCATCTAATCTCTACTTGTACCTTTGGTTTTTCCTGCCTAAGTGTATTTGTCATATGAAGCTGTTGTCTGTGTTCCTTATCTTCTTGAATTTGAGAAGTACTTAAGTTATAAATATCCATGTCACATCATCTGATATTTTGTTGAAGCCTATTTAGTATTGTCAGCTGAAGATAGCCTTGGTCTCTACTAACGGCTCCTCGCCTTCCGAGATCCTTCGAGAAACACCAGTCTATTGGGCGCCGCCCTGCCAGAGGGCACCGGCTGCGGTCTTCCTTCCAGGAGCGTCCCTATCCGTCCAGGGTTCCCTCTCTGCTCCAGCGACCTAGCTGCGCAGATTCTCCGGAGCGCCGCCTTCACCCAACCGACGTTGGGAGCACTCTCCCTTCAGGCGCAGTTGAGCCGAGGAAAAGGGGTCGCAGCCCAGAGTCTACGGTGACTGAAACCCGATGCTTTCGGCGGCCCGCCCAATGGCTCTGCGGCTTCTCCACCCCATAAATACTTCGCGGAGACCGTCTTGGGAAAGGAAGCTCTTGAGGAGGATAGCAGGCAGTAGAGGAGGAAGGCGGCCGCGACGGGGAGGTCTTGCTGCAGAGCCGGAACCGAGCGCACTTTCCGTCCGTCAATCCGCCTCGAAGGGCCCAAAGAGCGGAGGGCGGTTCCGCCGGGAGAGCAATTGGCTAAGCGCGGCCCCTGGGAACATCGGCAGGTGCGCCTGCCCGCCTCTCCTCTCCGCTCCGGGGATGCTTCCGTGCTGAGCTGGCCGCACCCATCGACCCTCCAACAGTGGGCATCTCCGGGCAAAAGCGTTTCTCGCCCATGGGTCTCCAAAGAAGTCACTTCGAGTCCGCCTCGACGGGCCCAAAAATCCGCGCCCAGACCAGCTCCACGGCGGATGGCTGGGAACTGGAGAGGGCGGCCGAGGAATCCCAGCCTCCGCCGATCCAGCGGCCCAGAGGGGGCGAGGGCCGCCGATGGCCTCTGCTGTCCAGGGGCGGACGAAGCTGTCCGCAAAAAAGCGCCGAGACACTGAGCAGCCAGTACGGGCTGCATCTCCTGCTGGCCGGGCTGCTGTTGATGTTCGCCTGGGCGGTGCACGCCGTCGGGGTGGCCAAGAGTGCCGTCCTGGCCTACCTCCTCTCCCTCATGGCGCTGCAGCTCCTTTGGATGACTTGGTACCTCTGCCACCGCTGTGCGCACAAGAGACTCATCCAGGACAAGGACACCCAGGCCGGAGCACGCTGGCTCAAGTGTGAGTGGGGCGGGGGCGAGGGCACGCCCGGAGAGAGGGCCTTCGGCTGGGAAATGCAGACAGCCGCTTGGCAGGCTACCCTGGGAGGTTAGGAACACGTCCCGGAGGAAGCAGCGGCGGAGCGTTCCCCACCTTTGGTGCTGCCCAGAAAGCCGCACATTTTTCTCAGTGTAGGCAGTGAAGCGCGCCATTTTAAGGGTGGAGGCTCCCCGCCGGAGACCCTCCGGGGTAACGTTTGGAATGGAGCGTATGAACTCTCTGCTCTTGATGTCAGGAAGAACAACTTGACTATAAAACTGTGGGCCGGTGGAATGGGATCTCATATGAAATGCTGGCATTCTCCTTGCTAGGGGTCTAGACCGGTGGGCATCCGATAGAGGTGGTAGAACAAGTTGCTCAACTTTTGGAGGCCATGGAACAGTTAAAATTCTGTAGTTATTCGGTACAAAGTTGGCTGCATTTGAATGAACTTTTCCCCATTAATCTCTCACAGAATCTAATACAGTACTGTATGAAAATCCCTCTCTATGAGAACCCTGCACCAGGTAGAGAATGTACTATGTGACCTCCAAGGGCCACTCTAGGAAAAAAATTATTGGCTGTGTCATTAGGAGTCCAGCTGGACCCTATGCATATTTGTTTTGACTAGATGACTGTAACAAATATACTGATTTAAACTTGATTTATTTTTTAAGCAAATTCAATAAAATCTCAGTTTAACAACTCCCATTAGGGATATTTTGTACACAACGAAGAAATGTGGACATCCCCTGCAATAATGAACAAATCCTTTGATGAGGCATTTATTTACCTTCCTTAATCCCTATTGATCAATCAACCTCTCTTCCCAGACAGTGTATAAAACTGAGATTTTACTTAATACTTGGTAGTTTGTTCATAATAGGCGTGCATAGAGTTGCTGCCCTGGATTCTAAATCCAAAACAAAGGCCCTGATTTCAGTGGGGTGCCCTCCCAGGTAATATTTTCCTGAGGATTTTGGGGAATTACATGTTGTTGATGTTTCAGCATATGCATCCCTATTTCAGCAATTCAACTGAGATTATGCTTCATGATTCCAAATTTTATAAGAAAATGGTTATAGAAACAAGAATGCAAAATCCATAGATTTTTGGTTTACTTTAGCAGATGTTTTGGAAGAAGTTAAATGTTTGGTAAGGCTCAAGATGGGGAGTCTCAGAATGATGATAGCTCCGCACAAATGTGATGTGTAAAAAAGTTTCACTCTCTAAGTGAAGAGCCATTGAATCCAGTGTCCACATACTGTACACATTTTTCTTCATAAGAACCAGAATGATAGTATTTTGGAGGAAGTATTTTAGGGTAGCCTGTAAAGTCACCAATAACATATCTTTGCATTACTGACTCCAAGCATCCCACTTATTGTGATAAATATCCTCCTAAAGGTAAGTTAAAAACCCCATTGCAAAATTCAGCAGAAGATGGCATTCCAACTACTTCTGGAATGGAAATGGGATGATGAAACAAAAATGTTTTTTTAAGAAAGAAAGATTTAAGATCTATTACGTCAACAAATAATGGGAACACCACCAAAGTGAGGGGGTTAATCCTTTCCCTCATGCCCTTGCTCAAAACTGTCCATTATCCCCAAGAAACTGGTAGCTGTTTTTTTTGGGTGTGTGAGTGTGCGTGGAAGATAAGTGTCAGTGCAGGAAGTTGAACAGGACAAAGAAGCTTTTTTCCCCCCCCTATTCTTTTAGTACAAGAAATGTTAGGTTGCTGGGAATACTTGGTATATGAAAATTAGGAAGCTTGTCTCACTTTTTAAAGGCCATCTATGATAACAGTTTTGGTGTATCCACAGTGAAGCTATTAAATAATTGTTTTCTTCATATATTTTCTACAATTGCTAGAAACATATGCCAATGTATTAATTCAACATCATTTTCTGTCTGTTTGCAAACATCTTTCCACCAAATGGTAATCCACCAAATAGAGTTCATGTCTTCTGAGCTTGATCTGTTTCTCAGTAGTTGTGCACATGCAGAAGGACTTGACTTGTCATACAGAACCTCAAAATAACTGAGGGGACTTGATACCTTGGGCATAGGAGAAGACGACAATTCCAGGCCACCCCACCACTGTTTAATGGTGGGCCCTTTTGAGATCCAAAAGCCACTTTTCTTGCATATCTTGATCTCTACTGTGTGGAGAAAGGGGAATCACGCAGCAGAACATTTCCTGTTCCTGGGAATATTTCTTGTTAATTTTAGTGTTCCATTCTTTTTTGGAAGGGTGCAAAATATATTACTGCAAATTACTAGATCTTTCTGTGTATATTTGCTGGGTTTTTGGTGCTTAATTTTAGACAGTTATTTTGAGTGCAATATAAATAGAAATGTAGACTATAAATTGAATCAATACAGAAAAAATGAAAGACTTTGGTCCCTATGATAAGTTACGGATTTCTAAATAGTGAAAATAATTCATCTATCTCCCACCTGCCAGATTTGAAATGCTGCAACACATCTTGGCAACATTACATGTTTTTAAAGGAGTTGGAGTACAGAACAGTAGGGAGAAGTTAAATTGATCTGTACAGCCTGATAACCTGATGAGCAAATGTTTATGTCAATGAATAGATATGGAGGACATAGAATATTCTTTATTCTTGTGTGTCCAATCACAGTTGGCCAATAAAGAATATTCAATTCAATTTATTTTATTTTATTCTAATTCTATTCTTCTACCTATACAACCCAGTATTTGAAATATTGCTCTTAGCCTGTTAAGTCTGGAATAACTTCTATGAATGAAGTTGAAAAAGACTACCAACTGAATAGAATAGAATAGAATAGAATAGAATAGAATAGAATAGAATAGAATAGAATAATAGAATAGAATAGAATAGAATAGAATAGAATAGAATAGAATAGAATAATAGAATAGAATTCTNTGTAATATTGGTAATGTTGGTCTTTGTGAAACTAAGAAGCTTAGAAGCTCTCTTATAATGAAGACTTTTATGAACCCCTGGTATTTATTTCCAAGCCAAATATTGCGTGTAATAAAACCACAGCTATTCCTTTCATAACCAAACTTTCCTCTCCTATGTGAATTAAGCTCCTATGAGGGCTTGATCAAAGAAATTTCTGGTCTTTGCAACATAAAGGTTGTCCTTTCCAAATGCAAGATCAATTTCTTATCCAATGTGAAGAATAAAATAGAATAATAGAATAGAATTCTTTATTGGCCAAGTGTGATTGGACACACGAGGAATTTGTCTTGGTGCATATGCTCTCAGTGTACATAAAAGAAAAGATACATTCGTCAAGAATCAAAAGGGTACAACACTTAATGATAGTCATAGGGTACAAATAAGCAATCAAATCACATTAGGAAACGGTCAATATAAATCGTAAGGATACAAGAGTAGATATAGTGTATACCTTTTTTTAATGAAAATTATCAGTACTTTTGATCAGTGATGTCATCAAAGTAAACAAATCCACGTGGTGATTACATCACCAGGTCATGACCCTAAGCAGAAGTGACGTGTCCAGCCCCCACCCCCCGGATATGACGTGCATAGACCTCCTCTCCGGATGTGATGTGCATAATCCACCCCGTGGTGCAGGACTCACAACCAATGTTCCCTCTAATTTTTTTTCAGTGTGTGCGGAAAAGTATAGTGTTTGAGCGGCACATTTTCATGCCTGAGCACCAATGTTCCCTCCAAGGTGCGCGGCCGTGCACGTAATGAGAGAACGCCGCGTGATAGTTTCCAACTTCCGCGCGGCATTTTCTAATGGCAGAGGCTGCGCGCCTGCGTGGCCGCGCACATAAAAAGAGAGTGCCACGCGGCAGTTTCTAACTGCCGTGCGGCGTTTTCTACTGTTACAGGGAACATTGTGGCACGCAGAGCCCTCTCTGTGGGCACGTGAGCCGTTGCCACAGCTCAGCTCCACCGCGCATGCGCACGCCTCCTGCCAGCCAGCTGGTTTTCGGGTCCCTGCCGCGCATGCACGGGGGGCATGGTGCATGTGGGATATGCATGCACATGCGTGGGGCGGGGCACATATGTGGAGGTTGCACATGCATGGGCAGGGGTTGCACGTGCATTCAGGGGTCATGTGCACATACGCAGGGGCATGGTGCATGCAGGGGGTCATGCGCACATGCGTGGGGGTGGGGCGCACATGGGGGGTTGTGCGTGCATGCGGGGGGCACGGGGGTCATATGCACATTGCATTATGGGTGCGGACACGCGCACGTGTGCTTTCGGCACTCGGCGATGAAAAGGTTAGCCATCACTGATATAGATGATGGAACAAACACGTTTTCTGTTGTCCAATTTTCAGGCTTCAAATAGAATAATCTGATGGTTCAGGAACAGATTACTTCTGAAATTACTGCTTGATTCATTTGTTGGAGGTATAAGCAAACACTAGATATTCACATTCTAGGTGTACTGTAACAGAAGGTGTGTTTTTGTTGTGTTTTGTGGGGGGTTTCTTTTTTTTTTGTAGTAGCGGAGAAATGGACTTATATGATTGTCACAGCTGCTAA
>QLTV01002543.1:49441-63899 GCA_003457575.1 Thermophis baileyi | reverse complement strand
CAGCCCCGCCCCCGTGCCCCTCTCTCTGGCGTTGCCTCTGTTAGTGACTCCAGTTATCGACTCAGTCCTCGCCAGAGAGACATGCTTCGCTTAGTGGCTGAACACCTCTAGGCAGAAAGAATGAGTCATTTCCATTCTATATTGTCTTGCAACCTCCAGAGACTGTCATCTGTGTTTATTAATATCGTACAGGTTTGAATTTGGTGCCTTTCGCCTGCGGGTGCAAGCCGAGCTTGTCTTGGCTTTGCGGTTCTTCGGACCACAGTTCCATCTATTTTTAAATAAATCGGCATTAGGCTCTTTGAAAGCCGGAATTTGGCAGATAGGAGCAGGCTACCCTGGGTCCGCCCCAGCCGCCGCCCACATAGGAGCCGCTTTTAATCCTAGCCGATCACTTTACCTCCTTCAGAAAACTCCTTTTATAGCCGATCGCTTCGCTTCCTTCAGCGAGCATTTGGTGTTGTTTACAGCCTCACCTATCTCAACGAGCTGATTGTAATCGGAGCAGGCTTCCCTGGGTCTGCCTCAGCCGCCGCCCGAAGAGAAACAGCTCTCCTGCCGATAGTAAACCGATCGCCCGGGGTTTCACCCAGAGAGGCTACGATTGACGGAGCAGGCTTCCCTGGGTCCACCCCAGTCGCCGCCCGTTTCTCCCTGAATAGTTGGGAGAGATGCATTTAATTGTTTTGACTGGCCAATCCGGTTTTTATCGGAGCTGCCGCTTCGGGTCGTCCTTTACTGTTTGAGATTGACCCGTTTTTGCCTCAGCCAATTTGCCTAGCTGTCAACTGTCGTCTCTCCCTACAGCCTCAAAATGGCGGCCCGTCACAGTTCCTCTCAGCAGAGAGAATCAGGCAAAGTGCCTGAGGTGCCTGACGGTTCTAGCAAAGGCAAGGGGAGACAAAGACAGGCTGAGGAGAAAGCTTCAAAAGTACAAAGCTCTAAATCAGAGCAAAGGCTCGAGGAGAGGAGGCTTAGGGCAATTGAGAAACAGATTTCAAGAGCTGAAAAATTACAAGCCTCAGAGCTGTCAGTTAACAGCCAATCAGAGGCAGTTTTTTCCCGCCCTGTCTCCACTGTTAATTTAGCTCCTCAAACAGCAGAGGGAGCTGCTGAGCTCACAACCTCTCCAGCATTGCTCCCTATCACTGAGTCTTTTGAAGACCCATTTGCCTGCTCTGCTCCTTTGAGATGGCAGGAGCCTACCATCCCTGGCAGGGGTCCTCCTGAGGCCACTTATATGCCAACAGCAGCTGGCATTCGCACCAGGGATGAGGAGGATGAGGATGAGGAATCAGATATTCCTGATAAAGTGAAGGATTTTATTTCTGAGGCCATTTCCAAGAGTATTCAGGCTGCTTGGCAACGCCAACATATGCCATCTACCGGACGCAGTGAGAGTATTCCATCTTCCTCCCAGCAGATTCCCTGTCAGGACCGCTTTCACAGGCGGTGCAGCAGTCCCGTTGTCACCCAGGGGGGACTGCAGAATCTCTCTTGGGGGAGGAGAGCCAAGTTGAATTGGCCCTCTCAGATGATGATGAGGCCTTTTTGCCAGACCCCCCGGCTTTCTCAGGCCTGTTTCCTCTGGCATTATTCAAGCCATTGCTGCATAAGGCATGGGCCACTTCCCAGATTGGCACTGATTCCTCCCTCCCTCCACGGGCACCACAGGGCCCAGACCCTGGCCTATTTACTGCACCTGTGGCCGAACAGGACTACGTTCCAGTCCCGGATTTGTTCCTGAATGTGGTCCAGAACCAATGGCTACAGCCCGGGGTTCTTCCGACGCCCAGTTTTAGCGACAAAAAACTGTACAACGTGGGCCCCTCTTTAACAGAGCCACTATCTTTACCTGACATCGATGATCCTATTGTGGCCCTTTCATCGCCTTCTCCTTATCCCTCCGGGGATGCGGCTGAAAACCTAAGGGCAGAGGACAAAAAATCCGAACTCTCCCTTTGGAAAGCCCACCTAGCAGCCGCCTGGGCAGTCAAGGCCTCTACGGCGGCCTCCTTCTTTAACCGTACCACATTACTGTAGTTGCGACAATTGCAGGCCAAGATCTTGCCTCAGGAGGCCAGATTACATCAGGATCTGAACAAGCTGGTAGCCGCAGTGCAGTATTCTTCTGACGCCACCTTGGATGCAGCCAAATATGCTTCCAGGGCTTTAGCCGCCTCAGTCACATCTAGGAGGCTCCTGTGGCTGCGTCAGTGGCAAGCTGATGTCAAGGCGAAATGGCGACTTGCATCTGCCCCCTATTCGGGGGGGAAACTATTCGGGGCCCCACTGGAACCACTACTCGTGGAAAACAGAGATAAGAGGAAGGTCCTACCTTCATCCTCCCGGAGACCGGACCGACGATCTACACCTTACGGTTGCAGGTATTCTTTTCGTGCCTTCGACACGGAGGCCAACCAGTTCCAGCGGTACCAGTATGGCAAAACAGCTCGTCAAGCAGACCGACCTGACTCCCGCAACAAGTTCAAGCAGCCCTTTCAGGCCAGACGCCCCTTTAGAGGGGCAGGGGGGAGGCAGTTTCAGAGGCAGAAGTGATTCTTTCCCCATAGGAGGGTGCTTGGCCCTCTTCATAGACAAGTGGGAGGAAACAACATCTGATCCTTGGGTCCTTGAGGCCCTATGTTCAGGTCTTTCCCTAGAGTTCCTCTCCCGCCCCCCGAACCACTTCAGGTGCTGCCCTGTCTCCAAAAATTTAACGAAGAGGCAATTAATGGCATCTGCCATTCAACATCCTTTAGACATCAGGGCCATTGAATCAGTTCCCGTGACCGAGCGGAGACAGGGAGTGTACTCCATTCTCTTCCTTGTTCCAAAGAGTTCGGGGAGGTGGAGGGCGATCCTGGACCTTAAGGCCCTTAACTCCCACATTGTCTACAAGAGGTTCAAGATGAGCTCTTTACGGTCGATCCTGGAGGGGATTAGGCCAGGGGACTTCTTAGCCTCCATTGATTTGACTGAGGCTTACCTTCACCTCCTATTAACATCAGTTATCGCAAATATCTTAGATTCTGCTATGCTGGTCAACATCTGCAGTACAGGGCCCTCCCTTTTGGTTTGTCATCCGCCCCTAGATATTTCACAAAGATTCTAGCAGCCCTGGCAGCCCACCTGCAGTCCATCCCGGTGAGGCTGCAGTGTTATCTTGATGACATATTGGTGCAAGCCTCATCTACCGCCAAAGCGACAGAGGCTATTTCCCTTCCCATCAAGACCTTGGAGGACCATGTGTTCTCCATAAACCGCACCAAAAGCTATCTAGTCTCAACAACCCGTTTGGTCCACCTAGGGGCCGTGATTGACTCCAACCTGGGGGAGGTTTTCCTCTCTCAGGAAAGACATGATAGCCTGATTGATCTGGTGGCTCAGATCCAGCAGAACCCCAGGGTTTCGATAGCCACTCTTTCCTGTTTGTTAGGGAAAATGATTTCCTGCATTGGTATCGTTCCCTGGGCATGACTCCATGCCCGGAACCTTCAATGGTTCCTCCTCCCCTTCCAACGGGCCAACTGTCCAGACTCACCTGACCTAATTACGGTCCCTGACCTGGTCCTCAAGTCGCTGCGATGGTGATCGTCTCCGGCCCTCGCCCTAGGCTGTTCATTTAGAGAGCCTGATCGCATCACCTTAACCTCTGATGCCAGTCAATTCGGTTGGGGGGCTCACGTGCAGAACCAATTGGCGCAAGGCCGCTGGTCACAGGTAGACCTTCAGCATAACATTAACTGGCTGGAGCTCCGGACCGTTCACCTGGCCCTACTCCACTTTCAAGATCTGCTCAGAGGAAAGCATGTACTCATCCTGACAGATAATGTAGCGGCGAAAGCCCATATTAATCGCCAGGGGGGTACCCACTCACTTCCCCTCATGAGCGAATCCTCTTAGGGATTTGGGCAGAAGCCAACCTCCTCTCCATCAAAGCAGAACATATAGCCGGTTCGGACAATGTACAGGCAGACTGTCTAAGCAGACTGACTGTGGACCACACAGTGGCAGCTCCATCCTGCCCTGTTTCGGGACATCTGTCGCAGATTCGGTCAACCTTCCGTGGACCTCTTTGCATCAGGCCTGAATGCCCAACTTCCTCAATTCTACTTGAGGTTCAGGACCCCAGGGGCAGAAGGGACCAACGCCCTGCATTGCCGGTGGCCGGAGGGTCTCCTATACGCCTTCCCTCCCTTGCCCCTGATACCGGCTGTGATCCGGAAGCTGATCGCGGAGGAAGCGGAGATCATCCTGGTGGCACCGCACTGGCCCAGGCGTCCGTGGTTCGTGGACCTGGTCAGTCTGTCCGTGACTCGACCATGGAGGATCCCTCCGGAAAAAATCTCTCTCAGCCAGGGGGCCCTACTTCACCTCAGTGGCTCCACCTGACCGCCTGGCACTTGAGAGGGAGCTCCTGAGGAGGGACCGCATCTCCGATGAGGTCATTCAGACCATGCTGGCTGCCAGGCGCCCGTCCACGGACAGGATCTACAACGCCACCTGGGTAAGTTTCTCCAAGTGGTGTGACATCCACCTTCTAGTGCCCGCTCAGGCCTCCGTTCACAATGTCCTGGACTTTCTACAAGAGGGGTTAAACAGGGGTCTTGCCCATAGTACGCTACGCAGACAGGTAGCGGCCCTGGCAATGGTGGTGGCTGGCAGTGGACAAGACTCTCTTGCCCACCACCCCCATATACATAGGTTTCTACGGGGGGTAGCCACTCTTCGTCCACCGGTGGTGCACCATTATCCCTCCTGGGATCTGCCCAAGGTCTTACAGGCCCTGACTGTCGAACCCTTTGAGCCTATCAGGGCGGCTATCCTTCGTAACTTGACTCTGAAGGTGGCGTTCCTGGTCGCAGTGACCTCGGCCAGGCGCATTTCTGAGCTGGCGGCCCTCTCTGTCAGGGAGGACCTTTGCCAATTTTACCCTGATAGGGTTGTACTAAGGATGCATCCCTTGTTTGTACCGAAGGTCAACACGTGGTTCCATCGAGCCCAAGAGATTGTGTTGCCAAACTTTTGTCCTCGGCCTTCTCAGGCCCTGGAGCGCCAGTGGCACACGCTGGATGTCAGGAGGGCACTCCGAGTTTATATCAAGAGGACGGCCTCCTCTAGACGTTCGGAGGCGCTCTTTGTATCCTTCCAGCGAGCTTCCTTCGGGTCTAAGGTATCCTCGTCGACCATTGGCCGTTGGATACGTGCCTGTATCGCGGCTGTGTACCACGCCCAATCTCTACCAGTGCCGCAGGGGGTGACCGCTCACTCTACTAGGAGCGCCGCGTCCTCCGCAGCCTGGTCTACACAGGCTTCCCTGGAAGAAATCTGCAGAGCGGCCACCTGGACTTCCCCTACGCCGTTTATCCGGCATTACCGGCTGGACGTATTCGCCTCAGCTGAGGCTTCTTTCGGCAGGAGAGTGCTCCAGCAGGTTCTCCGGGCATCGGACGATCCAGCCCCAACGGAAGCCCGCCCTTAGGACTGCCGGCTTTGGTATGTCCCATTCCTGGACTATCCTGCAACCTCACTGGAGAAGGAGCGTTGGTCCTACCTGAACGCCTTTTCTCAGTGAGGGTTGCAGGATAGGCCAGTCCCACCCTTGTATGACCGTAGGGTCTGGATCCAGCCGGGTGGGGTCAGTGCATTTAACCTCTGGATAAGTTTGTCTTGTTACAGCTGCGCCTTCATCGATAATTGGAGTCAGTGACAGAGGCAACGCCAGAGAGAGAGGTGATGGGGGCGTGGCTAAAAATTATGACTCAGTCTCCAGACAGAAGGACAAAGTCATCACCCATTCCTGGCCTATCCTGCAACCCTCACTGAGAAAAGGCGTTCAGGTAGGACTAACGCTCCTTCTGTTCCACCCATTGCATTGTGGGCCAGTTCTTTTAACTCAGTCGGCTGATAGGGACATGGAAATTATTTCTCCTCCTTGGATTTTTTAGCTGATTAGCGAATTGGTGATTAATTAGTACTTAATTAGGGATTAGTCAGGCAATCCAGCCCGTGTTCTTCCTGGTTGACAAATTGAAGGAGTGTGGAGCTGAGAAAACGCTGTGCTTTCGGTCAGCCGTTGGCTCAGCTTATTTAGTTAACTGGAAGCCTTTGAAGTCTCTGCCCGTTCGGACTCTACTTCCAGGACTGGCAACTCCGTGAGTCACTGCCTCCAGGGGCATTACTCTGCATCGCGTTTTTGCTTCGCTGCTGGATCGTGAGTCCCTGCCCCCAGGGGCGTTACTCCGCTTCACGTTTTTGGCTTCGCTGCTGGATTGTGAGTCCCTGCCCCAAGGGGCATTACTCTGAGTTATTATGATTGTTCTTTAGCTTGGCAGCTCCTTATGAGTCCCTGCCCCCAGGGGCATTACTTTTGTTATTGCTCAGCTGTTTGTCGGAGCACTTGAAAGATCCGTCCGCAATTTGACTGCCCCTTTGAAGCCAGCGAAGAGTGATCGCCATTTTAGAAGCTGCTTTTCACGCTATTTTTAACGGCTGGACTGTAGAGCCTCTCATCGAGGAAGATTGGAGTTGCTGTCTCCTCTCTCCTTTGTTACGTCAGCCTGCCTGATTGCTGTGGGAGGTGGAGAGATTACTGGCAGTCACCATCTCTTTGAGGCTTATGTGTGATCTATTTGGGAGACAGCTATAGCTTCCCCCTCAGCTATTCCCCCGGGATTTCTAGCTGTGAGTGTGCTAGCCACGGGGGATCTGGGTTAATAGCCTCCTCCTTATTGATTAGCATGTTGGGGCAGCGTTGCTAGAGTCCCTACCCTCCGGGGTGATACTCATTATTTTCTGCCTGTTTTACCCAGCTTCTCCAGATTGAGAGATTGGAGTCACTGTCCCCAGGGATACTACTCCATTGAAGAATCGGTGTCATTTCAGCATCTGGGCTCAGGGGCCACCTGTGAAGAGACCAGAGCAGGCTGCAGTCTCCACCTTAACTGCCTCCCAGTCTCAAGCAATCATCATGACTTCCAAACCATCCACAGCGACTGCTGCAATGGCTTCCACTTCTTCTGGTGGTTAGACTAGAGGGGCCTCTGCTAAGGATCTCCCCTCTAAGACTTCCTCTCGATCCTCCAGGGCAAAAGACGCTTCTACAAGTAAGGCCTCCTCAGCTGCCCTTAAGGATGCTGAGCGCCGCTTCAAAGCGCTGGAGAAGGAATTCGCCAAAGCCCAGCGCCAACTGGAGCTGGCGAAAGCATCTGATGTTTCATGCCAAGAGGGTGACCAGGAGATTCAGGTTTCCCCCTCAGGGACGACCCGGGATTGGTCTCCAGACCGTGTGGTCTCTACCCAGGTCACTGGGGTCGGCAATAAGGCTAGTGTTCCCCAAGGGGGTGGAGAACAGGGTTCGGTCATTGCTCTGGCCGATCCCATCCAGGAGGCAGGCCCTTCAGCTACCTTTACCCCAACTGCTGCAGGGCTCCGCGCGGGGGAGGGTCAACCCAGAGATCTCCCTCAGGACATCAGGGATATGATTTTTTCCACCATCCAGGATATTTCTGTGGGGCTACAACAAAGGTGGACTCAACCAAGAACACCAGGTGGTTAGCCAGGACAACTGGGTGAAATTAGGCCCGAGTATTCCCCACGTTCATCCGACAGGGGTGAAGGGTCTGTTGTGGCAGAGGGATCTTTCCATGATATAGACCTTTCCGAAGACGAAGGTTACATCCCTGATCAGCCTGTCTTCAAAGGCCTTTTTAATCTGGCCTTATTTAAGACCCTATTGTATAAAGCCAAGTTAACGGCAAATATGGGGGGATCGGACGCTCCGGCTCCATCCTCAGTTGGCTTCGATCCTACGGAGGGTCTGTTCTCAGCCCCCGTACAAGAGAAGGAGGTGATTTCCTCTTCCAAGATATTCATGGAAGCTATCCAAAGGCAATGGTCACAACCGGCCTCCATATCTGCCCCTTCTTCGTATGACAGGAGACATTATGGCTTTGGGGAGGACATTGAGACCCTGTTACAACTTCCATCCGTTGAGCCCCCAGTAACGGCCCTAGTCTCGTCCTCTATACTTCCCTCAGAGGGTTCAGACGGCTTAAAGCTGGAAGACTGAAGGGCTGAGTCCGTTTTGTGTAAAACCCATCAAGCAGCCACGGGCCATTAGAGTGGCTGCGGCTGCGGCGTTCTTCAACCGCACCTCCATCCTGTGGATAAAACAGATGCAGGCCAGATTAACACCAGACGACACCAGACTGCGCCAAGACCTCAGTAAATTGTTGGCGGCAGTGGAATTTTCAGCAGACGCCACGCTTAATTCCGCTAGGTTTGCAGCCCATGCGGTGGCCTCCAATGTATCCTCCCGTAGGCTGTTGTGGCTCCGCCACTGGCAGGTGGACTTGAAATCAAAATGGCGCCTGCCACTTCTCCCTTCACGGGAGGTAATCTTTTTGGTCCAGCCTTGGAGGCGATCATGGTTGAAACCAGGGATAGGAGAAAGATCTTACCCAGTCTACACCGCAGGGCCGAGTGCTGTCCGGCACCTTATTTTCGGCAGGACACGGCCTTTGGTGCCCCCTCCTACCAAAGGACCTACCAGCAGGGGGCGGACAGACACCAGGACCGTCCCTATGGCAGGGACAGGGGCAGGCAATTCAGCCAGGCCAGACGATCCTTTCGTGGCCCCAGTTCTAGGGGCTTCAGAAAATCTAAGTGACTCCCAGTCAGGTCCTCCCATCGGTGGTCGCTTAAGTCACTTCACCGGGCAGTGGGAGGTCACTACCACGGACCCTTGGGTCCTCCAAACCGTAAAATATGGCCTAACCCTGAAATTTGTCTCCTCTCCACCGAGACGATTCCTCCAGTGTCCTACCCCTTCCAATCCCACCAAGAGAGCTCTGTTGGAAACCGAGATCCAACATTTGTTGGACATCTCTGCAATAGAGAGGGTTCCCTTGGGGCAAGAGGGCCGGGGATTTTACTCTATCATATTCCTGGTCCCCAAGGGTTCGGGGGGTTAGAGGGCGGTGTTAGATCTGAAGCGCCTCAACGCCCACATAACTTACAGGTGCTTCAAGATGCACTCCCTCAGTTCCATCCTGGGGTGCATCCGCCAGAACAATTGGCTCACTTCGGTGGACCTGAAAGAGGCCTACCTCCACGTGCCAGTGCGGCCTTCACAGAGACAGTTCCTCCGCTTTTGCGTAGCAGGTCATCATTACCAATACCGCGCCATGCCATTTGGCCTCTCGTCAGCACCGAGAACTTTTACAAAGATCCTGGCGGCAGTGGCAGCATGTCTCAGAGCACGTCCGGTGAGACTGCAGTGTTATTTGGACGATATTCTCGTCCAATCGACCTCTGCCCTTCGAGCGCGAGAAGACCTACGTCACACACTGCATGTTCTACGAGCTCACGGCTTCTCGGTCAACTGTGCCAAGAGCCATTTCAATCCAACCACCAGGCTCCTCCACCTGGGCGCTGTCATCGACACCACCACGTGCGAAGTGTTTCTGTCACCAGACCGTTGAGCCAGCATCGCCGCGCTAGTCCATCTGGTCCGTCGTCGTCGCAGGGTCTCCCTGGCCCTTCTTTCCCAATTGTTGGGGAAACTGATTTCGTGCGTTGACGTGGTTCCTTGGGCGAGGCTCCATGCCCGCACCCTGCAATGGTGTCTATTACCGCACCAGCGAACATGAGCCAGCCACTCCAGGTTCACGATATCTGTACCTCCAAAGGTACTTCACTTGTTGTCTTGGTGGATCTCAGGGGCTCTTCTGAAAGGCTCCCTGTTCAAGGAACCCACCAGAATTATCATCACGATGGATGCGAGCCTGTACGGGTGGGGAGCCCATGTCTTGTCGCACGTGACTCAGGGTCGTTGGTCTCCCGCAGACTTGGCGGACCCCAATATCAACTTCCTGGAGCTTCGAGTGGTGTTCCGGTCCCTTCAACATTTTTATCACCTGTTGCCGAGGTGGCGCAGTGGTTAGAGTGCAGTACTGCAGGCTACTTCAGCTGACTGCTAGCTGCAGTTCGGCGGTTCAAATCTCACCGGCTCAAGGTTGACTCAGCCTTCCATCCTTCCGAGGTGGGTAAAATGAGAACCCAGATTGTTGGGGGCAATATGCTGACTCTGTGAACCGCTTAGGGCTGTAAAGCACTGTAAAGCGGTACATAAGTCTAAGTGCTATTGCTATTGCGGGATTCCCATGTGTTAGTCTTGACAGACAATGTAGCCACCCGGGCTCATATAAATCGCCAGGTGGGCACCAGGTCGGCTCATGGAGGAGGCATACAGACTAGCCCTATGGGCGGAGCAGAACTTACAGTCCGTTCCAGCGGAGCATACCTCCGGAATATCGAACATGCAGGCGGACTGGCTAAGCAGGTCCACCATAGACCACTCAGAGTGGCGCCTGCACCTGGACCTGTTTCGATCAATAGTGCAGAGGTTCGGCCAGCCCTTAGTGGACCTGTTCGCGACCAGGGCCAACTCCCACCTACCGAGGTTTTTCACCAGATTCCCCGAGCCGGGGGTGGAAGGGGTCAATGCCCTCTGCAGTCCCTGGCCTCCAGGGCTGCTATATGCGTTTCCACTTCTCCCTCTCATCCCGAGGGTGATTCAGAAGATCCTGGTGGAAGGGGCGGAGATGCTTCTTCTAGCTCCCCATTGGCCCCGACTCCCTTGGTTCGCGGATCTGGTGGACCTTTTGGTATCCCCCCCCCGGAGGATTCCCGACAACAGGATTTCCCTCTCCCAAGGGGTCCTACTCCATCCAGAACCCCAGTGGCTTCAACTAGCCATATGGCACTTGAGGGGGAAATCCTGAGGAAGGAGCAATTCTCCGGGGGTCTCATCAGCACCATCCAGGCCTCTAGGTGGGCTTCCACGAACCGCATTTACGACGCGTCGTGGAGGGCCTACTGTAAATTCTGCTCGAAGTCTGGATTCGATCCCTTAACTCCCTCGATCCGCCAGATTCTCGAATTCCTACAGGAAGGGTTCGTTCAGGGTTTAGCGCCCAATACACTGCGGAGGCAAGTGGCGGCCTTACCTACCGTCGTTCACGTGGACAACCTCCAGTCTTTGTTACATCACCCACGGATTCGGGGGTTTCTGAAAGGGGCCACTAATTTGCAGCTGCAGGTGGTCCATCGCTATCCCCCCTGGGATCTAGCATTGGTGCTTCAGGCGCTTACTGTGCCCCCCTTTGAGCCCTTAAGATCAGTTGGACTCAGATGTCTTTCACTCAAGACTTCCTTCCTGGTCGCTATCACTTCAGCCAGGAGGATATCAGAATTGGCGGCCCTTTCGGTCCGCCAGGATTTGTGTATCTTCCATAGCAATAGGGTTGTCCTTCGGTTAGATCCCTCCTTCCTCCCGAAGGTTAACTCCTTGTTCCATTGGGCCCAGGAGGTTATCCTTCCGGATTTTTGCCCCAATCCCAAACATCGCTTAGAGCACCAGTGGCATAAATTGGATCTTAGGAGGGCCCTCCGGATATATCTGCAAAGAACATCTTCATTCAGAAAAACTGAGGCGTTATTCGTCTCGTTCCAGCCTGCCTCTATGGGCCAGAAGGTCTCTCCCTCGACAATCGGCAGGTGGATTAAGTCGTGTATTGCCATTTCTTATGACTCTCAAGCCAAGCCTGTACCCGGTCGCCTGACAGCTCACTCCACTCGAAGCGCGACCACCTCAGCCGCGTGGGCCACACAGGCGTCGGTGGAAGACATGTGCCATGCTGCAACGTGGTCTACGCCATCACCCTTCGTGAAGCACTATAGACTGGACTCGTTTGCCTCTGCCGAGGCCTCCTTTGGCAGACGGATTCTCCAACGGGTCTGTTCCACCTCTTCTCACCCTGACCTTGCAGTCCCTACCCATGGGGATTGAACTTTGGCATATCTCCCATCCTTGGACTCTCAAGCAGCACACAGGAGAAGAAACGTTGGCTTACCTGAACGTTCTTCTCTGTGCGCTGCGGAGAGTCCAAGACCCGCCCTGACTGTGGCGGTCCAGGGTTGCTTGTGCGACTATTTTGTTACGATTGGACCATGTCATCAGGGTTCCTGCCTGCGTTAAAAGAACTGGCCCACAATGCAACAGGTGGAACAGAAGAGGTGTGGCCACGTCTATTTTTAACTCAGTCCCTAGCAACTGACAGAAGTTAATATCCCATCCTTGGACTCTCCGCAGCGCACAGAGAAGAACGTTCAGGTAAGCCAACGTTTCTTCTGTGATCACTAGGGATTGTGAACCCAATGGGATGAGGTCAGTTGTAGGAGGTTTGGCTGTTGTTGGTGTGTCTGAGATGGGGTCAGTTGTAGGAGGCTTGGCTGTTGTTGGTGTGTCTGGGATGGAGGTTGTGGAGATAGGTGGCTGTACTTTCCTTTCAAACCTGCTGTAAAACATGTTCAGGTCATCTGCCAGTTGTTGATTTCCTTCAGCCTGGGAAGGAGATTTGCCGTAACCGGTGATATTTTTAAGAGCTATGTCAAAGTTCTTACTTTTAGTATAACTCTTTCGTTTAACATTTGTTTCAGGTGGAATTACTTTGTTTGCAATCATTACTTTAATTATGGATTCTTTCAAAATTGGATACTTCGTTGGATTTTCAAGCTGCTTATCAATTACAGAAGGCATTTTTCCAGTTGCACATGCAGTTCATACACTTTTGCAGGTAAAGCCATTTGGTCTCTTATTATTTCAGATGTATACAACTCTTTTAGGATTGTATTGTTGTGTAAGTGCCTAAAATAAACTAACTTGGTTCAAGATTTTTTCACCGCTCTAATTGTATTTTCTCAGTCCATTAAAAACAATATCACAATTACTGGATTGGCAAGGAAATTCCTATATAATGAAAAGTAACTTCCTTAAAGCATTGGTAATCCTGCATGTTTTTCTGTGCCAGTCCATTAAAACGCTTGAGAATTACACAAGGTAACAGCCATGCTCTCATTCATTTTAGAAGGAAAATCCCCAGTGGCTGGTCATTACAAGGACTGTAAAACCATTTAGTTACAAAAAGTGACATTTGTTGATTTAATAGTAACATCTAGTTTCTATTTGGGTTCCATTGAAGGTCCTTAATTTTGATAACTTAATTTTCATAATTAACTTACTAAATAAGTTTGAAAGTAGGGAAGCCTGATGTACTGTTAGTACTAATGAACTTCCAACTTGAACTAATAGTTGCATACTTAAGCAGTTTGATAAAAAGTCACATTGATATCATCTTTTCAGGACAAAAAAGAAAGAAATGACAAAAACTATTAGTAACAATTAGAAAAGAAAAACAATTAATAAAGGCAAGGAACATTAAAAGAGCATTAAAGGAGTCCATTGGAGCTGGGCGGCTAATAAATTTAAAATAATAATTTAATTCAGAATACGTGTTCATGCATGTAAGTATGTACATTTAAATGTCATCAAAATGGATTGGATGACTGTTGACTGTGGACAAATGCCCTCTTTTTTGGCCCATCCTGAGAAAATCCCATAGCTATTTCAGGGACATTCCAGTGTCCTGTCCTTCTACCTTCTCCTTTCTCTACTTTTCTAATCTTTGCCAAGTAAACTTTCTGGTATCACCTGCCCAAGGTTTGTGAATTTCTGCTTGCTACTTAGAACTTTAAAAAAGCAGTCAGACTGTGTTTTTTTCAGGACTGTCAGCCCTGCCCTAGCTGGCTCTCTAGGAAAGAAAGACACTTGACTCCATCAGAAGGTTACAAGGTTCTTTTACTAGAGACAACTGGATGCAGCGAAAGCAAGGCCACATCTGAAGAAACCACATGCAAATTGCTACATTGTTCCAAACCCTTAGCCCTCCCCACTTTGACCAGTTCATCAGTGCCCAATAGGATGGTAGCTGGATGTTTTGAGAACAGGACACTTTGAAAAGCAGTTAACATTCCATTCCCAGGTCCTGGGCACCCAAAAGTCCTTGAAGTGGGCCAGATGAGATTGGTTCACACCTCTCCTTCCTGTCTGTACTGGTCTCTCCCGCTTTTCCCCTTTACAACAGGCCCCCTTCCCCCCATTCCCATCCCTCTCAGGATTGTGATAGGGTACAGCACAAGCGACGGGGAGGGCAGACTGACATGCTGCCCCACTTCACAGGGACGTTAGTTCTGCAAAGAGAAAGAGAAAGATTAGTGCTGTTCCCCTTTCATCAGGGGACTGGAGGGGTACCTATCTCGCACTACTGATCTTGTGTGATCTTGCACTACAGTACTTTAGGCTTCTGTTCTTGGTGAACCGAGGCCTGCACCAGATCTGGCCGAAGAGCGTTTGCAAGCTGACAAGACTTTGAGGATAATTTATTGATTGATTAACTACCTTATAGACTGACAACTTGAATTGATTAATTGATGGTTTAAGTTAGTATTACTGAGGAATTTGGAGTTAAAGACATAGCATAGATTTAAAGATATATTAGAGTATATGATATACGTTGTTATAATTTATTTAAACTATTATAATATATAAGAC
>QLTV01002543.1:7509-44846 GCA_003457575.1 Thermophis baileyi | reverse complement strand
AACCCCCGCTTTTAATAGGCTGCAATGAAACACCGGTTGAATTTTTCCCTGTATTCTAGGCAATGCAAATTTTGGCCCCAGCTTTTTGCTGGGCATTCTCAATCGAATGTATTTTGCGGACAAGAAAACTGTATCCCCCAATCGGAAGGGGGGCTGGAGTGATCGGTGCTTGTCTGCTTGCTTCTTATAGGCTTCCGCTGCTTCAGCTAGTGCTTTCTTGGTGTTCTCCCATCCTTTCTTCAGCGTCTCCATCCACTCCGTTAGGGACACCGATGTGGGGGCCTCCGTAGGCAGTTCAGGCATGGGAACGAACTCCTGGCCACTGGTAACCTCAAAAGGAGTTAGTCCAGTGCTGCTATGGACAGCGTTGTTATACGCTACTTCTGCAAAAGGCAACAACTCTGACCAATTGTCTTGCTTGTAATCTACATAACAACGGATGTATTGTTCCACCATTGTGTTCGTACATTCTACTGCTCCATTTGTACTTGGATGAAAAGCCGTACTGAGTCCTTGCATGGACCCAATTATTCGTAGGAATTCCGGTAGTTCCAGCATTGGGATGAACTCCTGGCTGCTGGTGATCTGGAAAGGGGTTAGTCTGGTGCTGCTGTGGACAGCGTTGTTGTATGCTACTTCTGCAAAAGGCAGCAGCTCCGCCCAATTATCCTGCTGATAATCTACATAGCAATGGATGTATTGTTCCACCATTGCATTCGTACGTTCCGCTGCCCCATTTGTACTTGGATGAAAAGCCGTACTGAGTCCTTGCATGGACCCAATTATTCGTAGGAATTCCCTCCAGAATTTGGTGGTGAATTGCATGCCTCAGTCGGAGATGACTCTTTTTGGGACTCCATGTAGGTGGTAAATGTGTTTTAGGAACAGTTTTGCTAATTTTCTGGCCAATGGTAGGCCTGAGCACGCGATGAAATGAGCTTGCTTGGAGAATAAGTCGATGACCGTCCAAATCACTGTGTTTCCATTACTGTCTGGGAGTTCTACGATGAAGTCCATGGCTATCTCCTCCCAGGGCTTGCTGGGGTTGGCCACTTGCTGCAGCAGTCCAGGCGGCTTTCCTGGCTGATGCTTCCTGGTCGCGCATGTGGCACAGCTCTTTACGTAGTCCTCCACCTCAGCTTTCATCTTTGGCCACCAAAATTGCCGCCGGGCTAGGTGGAGAGTCTTTAGGAATCCAAAATGTCCTCCCAATTTGGAGTCGTGACTTCGTTGGAGCACCTCCAATCTGAGGCTGACAGGCATGTATAGTTTGGACCCCTTCCATGCTAAGCCTTCCCTCATCGTCAGGATCTCCTTGTTGTCCTTGAACCAAGGATCCACAGGCAGGGCTGCTTTCAGCTTTGCAGTCCACGTGTCCTGGCTAGGATCGTTTGGTCGTCTGGCTTGGCCTCAGGTAAGGACTTGCCCCACCGTGTCCCCCCGTGAGGGGGGGATTACGGAGTGCACTTCTTACTCTCTTTGGTTGTCATACTGTGGTTTCCTTGACAAAGCATCAGCCAGTAAATTCTTCCCCGCGGGGATGTGCTTCAATTCGAAGTTGAATCTCCTGAAGTATTGCGCCCAGTGGACCTGTTTGGATGAAACCTTTCTAGGGGTTTTCAAGGCTTCAAGGTTCTTGTGATCTGTCCAAACCTCGAACGGCACCTTGCCCCCTTCCAGGAATTGCCTCCAAGTGAGCAGCGCCCATTGTACTGCATAGGCTTCTTTCTCCCATATGGTCCATCTCCTCTCAGTGGCAGTAAGTTTCTTCGAAACATAGGCACACGGCAGGAGTTGGCCTCTCTCGTTCTGCTGCAACAGCACCGCCGCCACCGCTACGTCGCTGGCGTCCGATTGGATGATGAATTGCCGTTCTGGGTCGGGGTGCTGCAGAATCGGTTCCTGAGCGAACAGCCGCTTCAGTCTTTTGAACGCTTTTTGGCATTCCATAGTCCACCCGATTGGCTGATTGGGCTTTGGCTTTGTGGGTGATGGGCCGGTTTTTAGCAGCTCAGTTACAGGCAGTGCCACTTCTGCAAACACGGGGATGAATTGTTGATAGAAGTTCGCGAAACCCAAGAAGCTCTGCAGTTGCTTGCGAGTGCGTGGGGGCTGCCAGACTAGCACCACTTTCACTTTTCCTGGGTCCATCTCTATCCCCTCGCTGGAGATGTGATATCCTAGGTAGTCTAGAGAGGTTTTGTGGAACTCGCATTTGGAAAGCTTTGCATACAGCTTGGCAGCCAGAAGCTTCTCTAAGACTTGCTGCACTAGTTTCACATGCTCTTCGAGCGTCTCACTAAAGACGAGAATATCATCCAAATAAACGAGAACCCCCTTGTACAGGTGAGGGTGGAGCACCTCGTTGATGAGTTGCATGAAGACCGCGGGGGCCCCTTGCAGTCCGAAGGGCATAACTCTGAATTGGAAGCTTCCCAATGGGCAGTTAAAGGCAGTCTTCCACTCATCCCCCTCCCTAATGCGTATGCGATAGTATGCTTCTCTCAAATCCAGTTTGGTGAATATCTTGCCTTTGGATAAGTGGTTCAGCAAATCCTTCATGAGAGGGAGGGGGTACGTGTTCTGCATGCACACGGCGTTGATCCCACGGAAGTCAACACACAATCTGACCCCCCATCTTTCTTTTCCTTAAACAGCATGGGGGCCGTGACCCTCGACTTTGCCGGTTGGATGAAACTCCGCTCTAGGTTGGCATCGATGTATCACCTCATCTCCTCCAACTCTTTTGGGGTCATTGAGTACATCTTTGGTTTTGGGAGTGTGGCCCCTGGCTCAGATTCAATTGCATGGTCTGTAGGTCTGTGAGGGGGTAGGTAGTTGCAGTCCTCCTCACTGAACACCCCTTCCAGGTCCCAGTATTCTGCCGGCACCTGCTGGGAGCCTGGGGGTTCGGCTTTGAGCGCTGGGGCTGCCGGCTGGGGCCGGTCTGGGCTCAAAAGCTTGGGCTTCTCCCGGTTGTTCTGTTTCTCTTTGGGGGGGGTGAAGGCCCAATGCTTATGGTTAGTTTTCGGTAGCCATCCTCCCATTTGATGGTGGGAGTCCACTTGTCCAACCACGCAAGCCACAAAATGATTGCTTCTGACATCTCGGGGGCAACTATGAACCGAATGAGCTCATGGTGACGTCCTATCTGCAAGTCTACCAATTCGGTTTTGGTGAGGAGAGTGGCAGCCCCCCCCCCCCCAATTAGTGATCCGTCCACTTGTTGGAATCGGATGGGGCTGGCTAAGGGCCTGGTGAAGATCCCTAGCTTCTCAGTTGCGATTGGCTGGAGCCTCCACATGTAGGTAATACTTCCGTTGCTAGGAGACAGAGTCGTAAGAATTTCCTGGTCATGCCCCTCTGTTTAGCTGACCTTTCCAGTTTTTCTTATGACTCGATAGCAAGGAGAAATGTCCTATTCAGCTTCAGCTAATTGGAGTCATTCCTCGGTGATTTTTGCCTTTTCTCTTCTGCCACCTTTTGGATTTTTGCTGAACGACAAGCAAAGCAGGCAGGATTAGGAGAAGGGCAGCTTCTGTTGCACTTTTCAACCCGCAGTTGTTGGTGAGTCAGCGGTTTTGCTCCGACTGTTTGGAGCGACCGTTTCCACTCCCTTTACATGGCTAATGTTTGCTGGTTGGGCAGCTTTTCTGAGTTTATCCCCTTGAGGGGGATTCTCGATGTGTCGGGTTGCCTGCGTGTTTTTTGCCTGCCGCAGGGGGTGTGCTGATCCTTCCCCAGTACGCTGGGGTGGTCATTGCCACTCAAAGATTTTTATTCTTGCCATTTTTGTCATTTGGGAAGCGGCTTCGAAGTCGTGGCTGCTACAGAGTCACGCTTCGATGGGGGCTGGTCCTGTGCCCTTTTCTTCGGCTCTTGGTCGTTTTTCTTTTCTATTGCGGCAGGCTGCCTTGTGGCGGTGCCGCCATTTTGGATCGGGCCGACTCTCAGCTGAGAGCGGCCATTTTATTTTTTGCTGTGTGTGGCCTGATTCCTTATTTTGCTGTTGGGTGCCTGCAAGTGGCTTCCCATACCTCAGTTTTATCTGGAAATTGCTCCTTGTTTGCAATTCTCCAAGTTTGTCTTTATTTTTCATTCGCTGGCTGTGATTGCTTTTAATCTGAATTTTGTTCTTTTTCATCTTCTACAGGGAGTGTGCCCCAGTTTTTTTCAAGATGGCTGACCGCTCATCCTCTAGGAGGGCTAGTGAGGACAAAGGGGTTGGGAAATCCACCCCAAGGGCCTCCAGATCTGCTTCAAAAGGGGAATCTGTCCATGCCAGGTCCCAATCTTCTGGGGCTGCAGATAAGGATGCTGAAAGAAGGCACAAGGCTTTGGATCGCCAGTTTGCCAAGGCTGCTGCATTGGCAGGGGTTCCAGAAGCTGAGGAACTGTCCCCAGACAGAATCAGGTCACCCCTTCCAGAACTTTCCCCCCACTCTCCTGGGGAAGAACATACGCCTCGGCCTGCTGGGGACCCAGGGGAACAAGTTGCCATGGAGTCTGCTTCTCCTTATAGGGAGGAACATTTTCTGCCTTTGGCATTGGTTGCAGATCCCAACCCGGCCATTGTAGCCTCCGCTAGAGCTACAGTCCCAGAGGCGACTTTCATGCCCACTTCAGCGGGTCTCCGCCCTGGAGAGGGCCAAGGGTCTGTTGTGCCTCAGGATTTGAGGCACATCATTTCACAAGCCATTTCTCATAGTTTTGCCACAAATTTTAGGCACCATAGTCTTATGCACCTCCAGCCTCCCCAGGTGGATCCATATTTATCTATGCGTCAGCCTTTCCGCAGGGAACGTATTACTCCACCTGTTTCTTCAGCTCACAGCGAAGAATCAGTCAGGGAGGAAGGGGAGATAGATGATCAGGAATTTTCTGAGGATGAAAGGGTGATCCCTGACAGGCCAACTTTCACAGGTTTGTTCCGTCTTCCCTTGTTCAAGCCTTTGTTGTACAAGGCAATTGCCGTGGCCAAAATGGATCAACCTTCTTCTCCCTCAGAGGTTCCGTCTGGTCAGGACCCCCAGGAAGGGCTTTTCTCAGAGCCTATTGTGGAGGAACTGGCCATTCCCTCCCCAAAAATGTTTCTGGACGTTGTTCAGCGTCAATGGCCTAGTCCTAGTTCCCTGATGGCTCCCACCAATGTGGATCGCAGGCTTTATGGTGCTTCCCAGGCTATGGAGGACCTGTTGCAGCTTCCCCAGGTCAATGCCCCAGTGGTGTCCTTGTCATCTCCCTCCCTTTTGACCTCTGATGTAAGCAAGGCCCTCAAGGCGGAGGAGAAGAAGGTGGAAATGATGTGCCGTAAAATTCATCAGGCGGCTGCCTGGGCCATCAGGGCCTCCACGGCTGCATCCTTCTTCAACAGGTCCAACTTGATCTGGCTCCATCAGTTGCAGGCTAGGTTGCCCCCTGAGGACACTCGCTTATGCCATGACATCAATAAAATTATTGCTGCCACCGAATATTCGGCTGATGCGACCCTGAACGCTACTAAATTTGCCTCTAGGGCTCTGGCCTCTAACATTTCTTCCCGCCGCCTGCTGTGGCTTCGCAATTGGCAGGCTGACCTGCGCTCTAAGTGGCGATTGGCATCGGCCCCCTACAAAGGGGGTAGTTTGTTTGGTGAGGTTCTCGAGCCCATCCTGACTGAAACCAAGGACAAGCGGAAGGTTTTACCTTCACAGCAGAGGCGTCCAGATCGCAGAACCACCCCTTATGGGCAGAGGCAGTACTACCGCCCGTACGAGTCTGCGTACCAGGCCCCACATTATCATCGCTAGTATACGCAAGGTTCTGAGCGTTCACAGGACAGACCTGGTTCCCGTGACAGGCTGGCGTTCCTTCCCATCCAAGCGGCCCTTTTGAGGGGGCTACAACAGGTCCTCCCGCAGGGGTAAGTAATCCCCAGCCTGATCTTCCCATTGGGGGGCGTCTGCAATACTTTGCAACCCATTGGGAAAGCACTTCCTCTGACGCCTGGGTTCTCAACACCATTCGATTCGGCCTTAAGATTGAGTTCAATTCCTCTCCCCCTTCTCGTTTCCTCCAATGTCCCGTCCCTGGGAACTCTCAGAAGAGACGTGTGATGGACCTGGAGATTCAACATCTGTTGCACATCCAGGCCATCAAACCAGTTCCAGTGGACCAATGGGTCTTGGGTTTTATTCCATTCTTTTTCTTGTGCCCAAGCATTCGGGGGGGTGGAGAGGTATCCTTGATTTAAAAAAACTCAACCGCCATGTGACATATAGGCGCTTTAAAATGCAGTCCCTCCAGACCATTTTGGGTGTATTCATATCAGGGATTTTTTGTCATTGGTGGACCTAAAGGAGGTTTATCTTCATGTCCCCATCCATCCTGATCACAGGAGGTTTTTGAGATTCCTGTTTGCAGGTCGTCATTTTCAGTACAGGGCCATGCCATTTGGTCTATCCTCGGCCCCTAGGACCTTTACTAAGATTCTGGCAGTGGTGGCGGCTTCTCTCAGGGTCCTTCCTGTCAGAGTGTTGTGTTACCTTGACGATATCTTAATCCAGTCGTCTTCCCCTCTTCAGGGGACTGTGGATGTTCAGACCGTCATCAGGACCCTTCAGGCCCATGGGTTCTCGGTGAATCTGGAGAAGAGCCACCTCACCCCCTCCACGCGCATTCTCCACCTTGGGGCGGTTATAGATTCCGAATCCTGCCGCGTTCACCTTTCCCAGGACCGCCAGGACAGCATTCGGAGCTTGGTGGCTCAGGTTCGCTCTCTCCGCTCTGTGCCACTGGACACCTTGTCTTGCCTGCTTGGCAAGATGCTTTCATGGATCGCCATAGTTCCGTGGGCCCGTCTTCATGCCAGGACGCTTCAGTGGTTCCTGTTGCCTCACCAGAGGGCGGGCAGAGCTCATTCCTGGCAGTTGGTGCGGTTGCCTCCGCGGGTTCTTCGGTCCCTTGCCTGGTGGTCTTCCACCGCCCTGGCCGCAGGGTGCGTTTTCAGGGAGCCCTCCAGATGACGATCACAACGGACGCCAGCCTGTTCGGTTGGGGTGCTCACCTTCAGGAGCAGATGGTCCAGGGCAGGTGGTCCCCGGAGGAGTCCCGCAACAGCATCAACTGGTTGGAACTAAGGGCCATTCATCTGGCTCTGCGACACTTTCAGCAGTCAGTTCAGGACCAGCACATGATGATTCTGACAGAGAACGTGGCGGCGAAGGCCCATGTCAACCGGCAAGGGGGTACTCGTTTGCGCCTTTTGATGAACGAGGTGGAGGCACTGGGCGGTTGGGCAGAGGCCAATGTGCTGTCTCTCAAGGCGGAGCACATTTCTGGGAAGTCGAACCTCCAAGCGGACTGGTTGAACAGGATCACCATCGATCAGTCCGAATGGCGTCTTCATCAGGAGGTGTTCGAGGAGATGTGCCGGCGATTGAACAGGCCGGTGGTGGACCTGTTCGCTCGACCGTCCAACGCCCAGCTTCAGCGGTTCTTCTCCAGGTTCCCGGAGCCCGGAGCGGAACGAGTGGATGCTCTTCGCAGTCCCTGGCCCCCGGGGCTTCTCTATGCCTTCTCCCCCTTCCTCTTCTTCACAGGGTGATCCGGAAGGTGCTGGAGGAGCGTGTGGAGGTTCTTCTCATCGCCCCGCACTGGCCCAGACGCCTGTGGTTTGCGGACCTGGTCAGTCTCTCAGTGGGCAGGCCGTGGCGCATTCCGGACGACAGGGTCACGCTGATTCAGGGGGCCGTGGTGCATCCAGACCCGCAATGGCTGCAATTGGCCGTCTGGCGCTTGAGCGGGAGATCCTGATGGGGGAACACCTGTCCGCTGAAGTGATTGAGACCATTCAAGCGTTTAGGCGTCCTTCAACGACCCGCATCTACGATTCCATCTAGGCGGCGTTTTGCACTTGGTGTACAGACAAGGGTCTTGACCCTGTGGGGGCTTCTGTTCCGAGGGTTCTGGAGTTTTTGCAGGCAGGTCTGGCTAAGGGGTTATCTCCTAACACCCTCCATAGACAGGTAGCGGCCTTGTCCACGGTCTTGACGGGGGAGGGAGGTCAACTTCTCGGTCACGACCCTAGGATTAGGAGTTTCCTGAAAGGAGCAGCCAATCTTAGGCCTCCTGCGGTTCACCGCTATCCATCTTGGGATTTATCATTAGTGCTTCGGGCGCTTACTGATCCTCCCTTCGAGCCCCTTAGGTCTCTCAGTCTCCACCTGCTGACTCTGAAAGTGGTTTTTCTAGTGGCAATTACTTCTGCCAGGCGTATTTCTGAATTGGCTGCTCTGTCAGTGCGTGAGGACCTTTGTATTTTTCACACTGACAGGGTTGTCCTGCGGTTGGACCCTTCCTTCCTGCCTAAGGTGAATTCCTGGTTCCACAGGGCCCAGGAGTTTATTCTGCCAGACTTCTGTCCCAGGGCTGCTCATCCCAGGGAACGTCGATGGCACACCTTGGACGTTCGTAGGGCCCTCCGCAGGTACATTAAACGCACTGAATCATTTAGAAGGACAGAAGCCTTGTTTGTTAGTTATCAATCTTCTTCCATGGGTAGGAAGGGCACCCCATCCACTATTGGGCGTTGGATTAGGGTCTCTTTTGCCACTGCCTACCAGTTGAGTGCTACTCCCCCGCCGGGGAGTATTACTGCTCACTCTACTAGGAGTGCGGCTACTTCAGCTGCCTGGTCCACCCAGGTGTCTATTCTTGACATCTGTAGAGCAGCAACCTGGTCATCCCCCTCTCCTTTTGTGTGACATTATAAGATAGATGTTTATGCTTCGGCTGAGGCTTCTTTTGGTAGGAGGGTTCTGCAGCAGGTAGTTTCCGCCCCGTCTACTGCGGACCGGTAGGGACCCCACCTACTTAACTTGGGCATGTCCCACATGTGGAGGCTCCAGCCAATCACAACTGAGAAGGAACGTTGGTTCTTACCTGATACGTTCGTTCTAGTTGCTTAACTGGAGCATCCACTCCCTCCCGAGTTGTTTAGGTTGGCGGTCCGGTGTCCGGGGGCAGCTGTCTTGTTGTTGGTACTTTTCCTTGCCTATTATCTTCGTTGCTCAAAAAACTGGAAAGGTCAGCTAAGCAGAGTGGCGTGACCAGGAAATTCTTACGACTCTGTCTCCTAGCAACAGAAGTATTACCCACATGTGGATGCTCCAGCCAAGCAACTAGAATGAACGTATCAGGTAAGAACCAACGTTCCTTCTCTACCACAGCCTTGCTGATTAAGCATCGCAAGCAGCCCGTGTTTATCATCGCGTCTATCTCTCCTTCCTTCCCCGTCTCTGGCACTGTGATTTTTGCCTTAATGAGAAAAGGGCGGACGTCTTCGCCGCTGCCTCCTTCATCCCATCGGGGAGATGGTTCCTCTCCTGGCAACACCTCGACGAGGGAGGGGTTTCTTCCACATGTAGGGCCAAGCGACTTCGCTCCAGCGGTTTTGGGGACTTCTTCCGGATCCCCGGAGTTGGCCTGGCTCTTGGTTGCAGAATTGGGGCTGGCGCCAAACACTCCGAAGCTCGATGACCAGTTTGGCCACATCTATAGCATTTCACGCCTCTCGCTGTCTCGGGGCCCGGGGCCGCGGCTCGCTTTGTTTCGGATCGGCGGGCCAGAGGCCTTCTGGCTGGTCTTTCAGCCGGAGGCTTCTTGGGGTCCCGGGTCGCATGATCCAGGATGATGGCCGTGTTCTACCAGTCCTGGATCCGGTCCGGGACTCCACAGATGTTACACGACTTTCTCAGTTCTGGGTCCAGGGTGTCTCGGAACGTGTGCACCAAGAGTCGCTCGGGCCAGTCTCGCACCTTCCCTGCTGCCCTTCGGAATTCCCACACCAATTCCTTGGCTGGGCGGCCCGCTTGCTTCAGCCCCTTAATCTGCTCCTCAGCTTCCACTTGCTGTGCTGGGTCGTTAAAACGGACCCGCATCAGCTGGAAGAACTCGTCAGCATCATCGAGTTCAGGGGCCGCTTCGTCGTGGAGCTCTGCCACCCACTCTGCTGCTTCCCCCTCGTTTATCCCCTCGGTTATCGCGTCAATGAGTTCTCGGTCCGACTGGAATTGGTTCCCAAACTGGTCGACGTACACCCAGACCCGATGTAGGAAGTAGGCCAGTTTCCTGGGGTCCCCATCAAACGTGGCACGGAACCGAGGGGGCTGTGCCGGGGCTGGCTGGGTGGCGGCTTGCACTTGTGTGGCCGGCAGGATGATCGCTTAAGGTTGGGGCCCTCCCAATTGCGGCCCCACTTGTTGCCATGGCTGGGCTAGTCCCGGCACAGCACCGTCGGCGGGGAGGTGTCCTGGCTGCTGCAGCTGGGGTTCCGCGGCTGGAACAGACATCGCAGGAGGCTGCGCCACCCCGGACATCGGCGCGGGGATTGGTGGCTGCTGGGTCCCCAGGCCCCATTGGCACTGCGCCCATCCCATGCCTGGGAAGAAAGCCCACCCTGCTGGGGCTTGCCTTGGCTGTGCGAGGCTGAAATTCGGCGGCTGGCCTGGGGTCGGCAATCCCCCCATGCCCTGCAGCCGGTCCAGCGGGCTCCCGAGCCCGGGCCGTTGGGTCACCTGCGCTTCAGAGCAGAGGGTTGCCCACGTTGGCTTCACCCCGGTGGAGAGACTCGCTGGGGTCTCGCTCATCGCAGTGTGGAATGAGGCCAAGTCTCCGCTCAAAGGGGCCAGTGGGTTCCTCTTTGGGAAGGAGAACGTTGGCTGGGCCAAGTTCCATCTGGTGGTCTCGGGTCCCGAACGGGGGTTGGTCCAACTTACGCTTAGTCGTCTGAACTGGTCGGGGAGTTCCATCAGCGATTGGCTGCGCGACAGCGGCTGGGATCCCTCACCTTCGGAGCATCCGGTCGGCGTAAATTTCTGCTGCCTCCACTTGTGGGCCAAGGCTGATCCCGCGCCCAGGTGTGGCTCCCACGGCCGCTCTGTGGGAGAGCTCGGCCCTCCGGCTGCGCCGAGAGGTCCGCTCTTGCGGAGAGGGGTGCTCAGGGGTCGGTCGTTTGCACCGAGCCCCCAACCGGCGTTCCCTCTCCGCGGCCTCTGCGGCTTCCACCACGGCTTTGGAAGGGACGTAGAGGGTCTTGATGTGCATACGTGATCCGTCCTCTACTCGCTTCCCCGTGGCATGCTTCTCTTCCTCCATCTTCCCTGAGTCTTTATGCCGCCCGGCACCGGATCGGCGCTGGGGCTCAGGACCCCGAACAGCGCCCCGAAGATTCGGGGTAGCTGGGTGAGTTTTAAGGGAGATTCGGGTTAATGTCAGGGTTCCAAATAGCATCCAATTTTAAATTAGAGTCCGAGGCAAAGTAATCCTCAAAGTTCAATTTATTAACAGAGCCATGTTGGCACATCTGGGAGAAACCTGAATCTGAAGTCCCAGGGGTTTCTCCACCCAATTGAAAGTTGAAGCCCTTGTCCCCACACCCTCAAGTCCATCAAGTGAACCAATCTTCGTCTGCCAACTTGGCAGCTACTCCCATCTGCTTCCGTGCAGGTGCAGGACAAAGGATGACCTTGACAATCTAGAAGGAATTTGTTATGGTTACATGCAGACATCCCTCATGCAATGACCCCTCCCAAATTCCCATAGCAAAGAATACATTTTAAAATAGCATAAAGTGTGGCAGGCCAAAGACCCCCCCCAAAATGGCTTCGGCCTGACACTTACCGTATTTTTCGCCCACACTGGGATTCTCCTCTCTCTAGGCTCACTAGTCACTAGTCACTCTGGCCTTCTGTCTGGACTGGTCCCATAACCTGTCAGAGTTTTGCAGCATGACTAGTGTTAAGTCCTGGCGTCGGCTGTTGCATTGATTGCTTGAATATAAACAGCCGGCGCATGGAGACTCGGACAGTTCTCATTGGTTCTTTCTCCTGGTGCCTTCCTTATAAAGAGGAAGCTGTCAGTCCTAGGTTGTTGTTGTTGTCAAACAGACTTGTTGAATAAACGTCTAGTTTTAGGTAAAGCCGCCTTCTGCTTTCTTATTCGAATAAGCCGACTTCCGGTTTTAACATTTTGGCGACGAAGGAGAGAGCCGAACCTTCGTTAACCCTTCGCTATTGTAAGGTTTTTATGCAAGTAATAATCTGAAATGTAACAGTGTCCTGTTTTAGTATTAAAATAAGGCAGCTGAGTTAAACCCTGACTTAATCATGTTTGGAGTAGATCTATTTAAATAATTGGGAGGAGTTAGTGTGACTACATTTAAGAAAACTTTCTGCCATTAATATACTGCCATAATGTACATTTTTCCAATTCTTTGCTATTTCTATGGGTCAGGCACACATGCACAGAAATACACAGCAAATAGTGTATATCATCTGTACTGTTTGCTGGGAGGCAAATTGCTGGGAGGCAGAGGCAGATTTTTCCCCCCTTGTTTTCCTCCCCCAAAACTAAGGTGCGTCTCATACTCCGGTGCGTCTTATACTCCGAAAAATACGGTATTTCCAACAAAAAAGAAATGCATATTAGTTTATAAAGGGTCAAGAACTCTTGTAAATTCTTAAATTTTTAAAATATCTGAATTCCTTTTTTTAATTCTTTTTTCAACATTTTAATTTCTTTTTTCAATTTTTAAATTTCTTGTTCAAATTTTAATCTTTTTTCAAATATTTTTAATTTTAAATTCTTTTTTCATTTTTTAAAATCTTTTAATCTTTCAATTTTAAATTTCTTTTTCAGTTTTTAAAAAAACATTTCAACTTTCTCTTTTGTTTCAATTAAAAAATTGAAAAAAGTTTACTTATTTTAATTCATCAGAAATTTTTAAATTCTTAACGAGCTAAGAGAAAAAAAATAAACCATGGAAAAAGAGACAGACACTTCAAAACAGTGAAGATAGTGATGAATTTTTCAAGATAGAGAACAAAAGGCCAAGAACTCTTGTAAACTATTCTTTGCAACAGGGAAATTAATTTTTAGACATTTTTAATTTTTTAACAAAGAAAAAAGTCATGGAAATAGAGACTGAGACTGTAGTGACTTGCAAAGTGTGTCATATATTTCAGTTTATGTCCACAGAAGACCCAAATGTATCAAATGTAAACTACTTGAATTACTAGAAGAAAAAGGGTGTAGAGCCATGATGGCGAACCTATGGCACACGTGCCACAAGTGGCGCGCGGAGCTATATCGTTGGGCACGCGAGCTCAGGTCCGGCGCGCATGCGCGCACCGGCCACATGATTTTCGGGTCTTCTGGGCCCACTGGGAGTTGGCAAACAGGCTGTTTTCAGCCTCCGGAGGGGGTGGGGAAGGCCCGTTTTTTTGCTCTCCCCAAGCTCCAGAGCCTTTCTAGGAGCCTGGGGAGGGCAAAAACTGCTCCCCCCCCCGAGGTCCTCTGGAGGTCAGAAACGTTCCGTTTGCCGACTTCCTGTTGGACCGGAAGTCCCGGTTTTTTTGCTCTCCCCAGGCTTCAGAGCCTTTCTAGGAGCCTGGGGAGGGCCTTCCCCACCCCCCTAGAGGCCCTCCGGAGGCCAGAAATGGCCCGTTTCCCAACTTGAAACGGGCCATTTCTGGCCTCCGGAGGGCCTCCTGGGGGAGGAAGGCTGTTTTCGCCCTCCCCAGGCTCCTAGAAAGGCTCTGAAGCCTGGGGAGAGCCAAAAAATGGGACTTCCGGTCCAACCGGAAGTCGGCAAACGGAGCATTTCCGGCCTCCGGAGGACCTCCGGGGGGGTAGGGAAGGCCATTTTTGCCCTCCCTAGGCTCCTAGAAAGGCTCTGAAGCCTGGGGAGAGCAAAAAAACGGGACTTCCGGTCCAACTGGAACTTGGCAAACAGGCCATTTTCTGCCTCCAGAGGGCCTCCGGGGGGGGTGGGGAAGGCCGTTTTCGCCCTCCCCAGGCTCCTAGAAAGGCTCTGAAGCCTGGTGAGCGAAAAACAGGCGTGCCATCGCGTGCCGGGAGCGGGGGGGGGGATCACACGCGCATGCGCAGGGGTGCATGGAATTATGGGTGTGGGCACGTGCGTGCGCTCCCCCCACTCCCCCCTTTTGGCACGCGAACCAAAAAAGGTTCGCCATCACTGGTGTAGAGGCAACTCCAGTCACTCAATGCACAAAGCAAGAAATCCAAACCTAAACAAGAAGAGTACACCAAAATAAAACATAATAGGGAGCAAGCAGCTTCTAAAAAAAATGATGACCGCCCCCCCATATATGAACATAATGAAGAAAACTGATACATCCAAATCGAATACAGTAGGGAACAAACAGCTTCCATAAAAAACAACCCATACATACTGTATGTACCTCAAGATCAAGACCAATGGAAATCTTAGAAGAAAACAACCAAGACCAAAGCCCCTATTATCTACCCTAGCCCACTCCAATGAAGCCCCTCTGGACCTGAACTTTCATAACCTCCTCCTGGAAGAAAATATGCAGACACTCACAAAAGAGCATTTGTCAATAGTTTCTAAAAAAGAGGCACAATCCAGCATTCTTGTGACAGGAAGAAAAGTATTCCAGACTTTCCCTCCATGCTGGTCTCCCCCACCTCTCCCCCTTTACAACAGCCTCCCTTTCTCCCCCCCCACCCATCCTCCCTTTCAGGATTGTGGTAGGCAGCAGCACAAGTGATGGGGAGGGCAGCCTGACAATGATTTTGATTAGTTTGTTTTTCTTGCAGTTTATGATATTCTTACTAATTGTGTACTAATCCATAATTTATTTCTATTTTCTTTCTCTCTTTCTCTGTTCTAGCCTTTACTTCTGGAAAGACATCTGCTTTAGCTAATTTGGTTTTTTATTATCATAGAAATAGCCTTGTCCTTCATGTTCTTGTCTAGATTTACCATTGATGTCCCCTTTTCAATTTTTATCTATAACTTTTTTTGTATTATATGGAAAGGCAGTCAATTAAAGGAAACAATTATGTATTTAGTTAACAAATTTATGTAGCTGCCATGTACCATTGGAATTCTGGGTGACAAACAATAAAAACATAATACAGATGTCAGATCCCTATTGTGATACTGTCATTCAAGTGGGGAGGGAACCCCGGATTCTTTTACTCACTTATTGCTCTCATCCTCAAAACTCAGTGTTCAAACAAAGTAGTTTCACACACTCTTAACTATTATTGATCCAATTAAAACCTACTATTATCTTTCCAGTGTTTTGAAATAACAAACCTCATAACTAAAAATTGAATTAATTCCTTACACTGCATTGATTAGAATGCATTAGAAGATAGGGACACTGAATCAAATTTGGTATATATTTAGAAAGTTTGTTGAGTGATTTCTCCAATTTTTTTTATTAAAATCACAGACTAATTGGGCATCTATTTCCCTATACCTGGTATTGAAAAAATTATCCTCATGTTTAAAATATGAATGGTTAACTAATTGGGAAATGGGTCAGGAGTAGAAAGAACGCTGGAGCACCATTGGATGAAGACTCAAAGTGAGTCTGATCAGATATTAGGGATTACTTCATGGTGTTAAGGATTGTGAAACATCAATGTATCTCCACCATTATTGCATCTGCTGATAGCTATCCAACAGCCCTTTCCAAGGTGACTTGGTCCCTATTGGGTAGGGAAGGCCCATCATATACCATATTTTTCGGAGTATAAGACACACTTCCCCCCCCCCCAAAAAAAGAGGGTAAAAATGTGGGTGCGTCTTATACACCGAATGTAGCCCACCTGCCGAAAATGGGGTGCGCAGAGGCGGCAATTGGCTATGGCATTCCTTGCAGCCTGAAACAGCTGATCGTTGGGAGGCCGATCCAACCGACAATTAGCTGCTTGTGCTAATCAGGCTGTGCTGAAGCTGAAACGGGCTGTTTGCTATTTGCTCCTGTTCCAGGCTGTTTTCTGTTTGCTGCAAGAAGGCAAATTGCTGGGAGGCAGAGGCAGATTTTTTTCCCCTTGTGCTAATCAGGCTGTGCTGAAACAAAGTGAAACTGAAACAGGCTGTTTTCTGTTTGCTGCAAGAAGGCAAATTGCTGGGAGGCAGAGGCAGATTTTTTTTTCTTGTGTTAATCAGGCTGTGCTGAAGCTGAAACAGGCTGTTTTCTGTTTGCTGCAAGGAGGCAAATTGCTGGGAGGCAGAGGCAGATTTTTTTTCTTTTTTTCCTCCCCAAAAAAGGTAGGTGCGTCTTATAGTCCGGAGCGTCTTATACTCCGAAAAATACAGTATCTGTCTGTGAATTGAGGAAATGAAGAAAATGTCTTGCACATTTTCTAGATTCTTTTAATTGTTTTTATACATGATTAATTGAGTGCTACTTTTTCCATGGGACCCATTATAATTTATTCACATTTGTTTTCAGGTATATTTTTTATGGTGCCACGCAAAGGATGTTATCCAGTCCTTCAAAACACTGGAGAGGTAAAGTGAATACTGTGCAGGGAGGGAGGTAATACAATGTTTTTAATGTTTAATTAAAATATATCAATAAACCTAAGAAATTATGAGTATAACCATTTATTGCAATCACAGTAGAAATAATGGTTTGATGTCAATATTAATAGTAATTTTTCATAAGTATGGTTGTAAAAAATGTCATGTCTCCTAGTTTACTGCTAGTCCTAAGGTATTTTTCTCCACCTATAAGTCCTAATGAGCCATAATGAGCTCACCTTTCAGTCAGGACTCAGGCTAAGTACTGAGACAGCATTGATTGTACTTGTGGTTGATCTTTGGAGAATTTGAAATGTGAGTGGTGTGTTCACCCTGGCTCTTCTGGATCTCTCAGCTGCTTTTGATATCAACCATTTTGCTGGACCAGCCTTGAGGATAGGCATGGGAGGACACTGTTCTGCTGTGGTTCTTCTTTCTCCATGGCAGTCAATATTGGTGGGGGAGGAGAGGTCCATCTCTCTAGGCCCCTGTTATCTGGGGTGCCTCAGAACTTAAGTTTGCCTCTCCTCTTATTTAATATCTATATGAAGTGAAGATATTATCTGCTGGCAAGTGGTTCACTATCATCAATATGCTAATGATAGCTAATTATATATCAGTACCCTGTGGGCAGATGCTGCTGTTCAGATCCTGGTTCAGTGTTTGGAGGTTGTGAGAGTCTGGATGGGGAGAAACCAGCTGCAACTTACTCCCCCTGCCCCCGCCTCCAATATCAGGAGAATTGATATCTCTAACTCTGGATGGGGTAACTGTCAGGCTTGCTGTCAGGCTACTGTGGGTCCATAGGAAAGAAAGACCCTCAACTCCATCCAGAGGTGGGATTCAGCTGGTTTGCACCGGTTCAGGCGAATGGTTAACTTTTTGCGCAGTTCGGAGAACCGGCTAATCCCACCACTGGCTGGGCCCTCCTCATCCCGCCCCTCCCAGGAGTCCCAGCCACTCCTTATCTCGCCTCACCCACCTTGGCCAGTGCCTAGAGTCACACCCGCAGCATATCTGTTGCTGCTCTCTGGCTCCCTCGCTCGCTAGCCTCGGCCATGCGGCCCACGCGGCCCAGCCCACTTGCCTGCCTTCGTCCCGGCCTCCCACACAGCCCAGCTCCCTGCCTGCCTGGTGAGCCTTCCTTTGCTGTTCTCCGCTGCCTCCCATGTGGGCCAGCTCCCTGCCTGGTGAGCCTTTGCGCAGCAACAGCATTCTGCCTTCATCGCGGTACATTTGCGCTCAAGGCAGCCCTCGCCTCCCGCCACTACTTCTGGCCTTTGTTGGTGCAGCTGGGCATGGGGAGCAACCTGCTCTCCACCCCGAGACACTGGCCTGCTGCCATCGCTGCCGCCTCCTCATTGCCGGCCCAAATAACCTGCCGCCTCATTGCCGGCCTGAATAGCCTGCCACCGCCACCTTATTACCGACCTCAACGGTCTGCCGCCTCCTCCTCATTGCTGGACTGAACGGCCGCTGCCTCATTGCCAGCCCGAACATCCTGCTGCCGCTGCTGTCGCTGCCTCCAAACTGGCCGTTCGGGCCGGCAATGAGGAGGTGGTGGTGGCATACCATTCAGGCTGGCAATGAGGAGGTGGCAGCAGCAGCCCATTCAGTCCGGCAATGAGGAGGTGGCAGTGGCGGCAGCAGGCTTCTCTCCGCCATTGCTGTTGCTGCACAAAGGTAAGTACAAGGGCGCTTTGCTTCCTCACTAAGGCTCTGGCCATCGCCACCGCCGCTTCGGCCCGCCTGCGCTGCCCCACCTTGCCATGAGTGATGTCGAGTTGGCCACGCCCACTCAGTCTCATGACCCACCCAGCCACACCCACTCAGCCGGTCATTAGGAAGAACCGGTTGTTAAATTAGTTGAATCCCACCACTGACTCCATCTAATAGAAGTGATAGATTCTTTTATTAAGGATTAATGGTTGCAGTGAAAGCAGGCTAGAACAAAAATTCCCACGCATACCGTTACAGAATTTCCCCTTCTCCCTGGCCCTCCCACCTAGGGCCAGTTTGTCTTCATCCAGTGGTGTGCCGCATAGGTGTTTTGGGGACTGCTTGGATGTTTGGTGCCACTTGGTGCAGTTTGCATTCCTTTTCCAGGCTCTGTGGCCTTGAAGAATGGAACAGGCTGGTTTTCACACTGCTGGCTTCTATCAAACCTATCACCCCCTCCCCCTTGGTTCATCTCTACTGTCTACATGCCAATTGCCTATTTCCTCTCTCCCCCACCCCCCTAACAATTTATGGCAGATGCCACCAAAGTGTTAAGCTGAAGATGGCAGATCTGACAGTAACACACCCTCTTAGAGATCTGGTGCACAATTTGGAGGTCCTCTTAGATTCATGGCTCCTTCTAGAAGAGCAGATGGTGGCTGTGGCCAAGAGAGTCTTTGCACAAATGTGTGCCAACTGCGCTCATTCCTGGATCACGAGGCCTTGCACACAGTCACCTTTTACCCACTGCTTGGATTACTGCAATGCTGTAAATGGGGCTTGAAGACATCCAGGAGCTGCAACTATTAGTTTTGGGTACACTGAATAATGCTACTGCTATGTGAGCTGCACTGGCTTCCTTTTGCTACCCAGATGCAATTCAAGGCTCTACGTATCACCTTTAAAACCCTACATGGAACCCTTGTGGGTTCACCACTCCTACTAGGTTAGACAGGGTGGATGTGCTCTAGGTCCCCTTCCTTAATTGTTGTCATCTGGTAGAACCTTGGCGGAGCACCTTTCTAGTGGCTGCCCCAGCCCTTTGGAACAGCCCGCCTACTTGAAATCAGGGGGATCCCGGCCCTTTTAGTCTTCTGGAGGTCTGTGAAGAAAGGGCTCTTCCCCCAAACATAAAGCTAGGGTGGGAGTTGAGTTGTGGGGATGTATAGTCTGATGCCATATTGGAGAGGAGGTACCTTTGTTTTTAACTATGATTTATGGACAGTTGTCAGCTACTTAGAGTTATTGTATGAGATAGGTAGCCATATAATCATGAAAATAAGTAAAATAAAACAAATAAACTAATAAAATAAAATATAAATGGCAGAGTATGGCAGAATATAAATTTTTTAAAAAAAGATTATTTGTTGCTTTGGAGGATGAATATAGACCTGCTCTGTATAGTGTTAAAATGTGTTCAGTGCTGTTGCCAAAGTGAGGGTGATGTCAGCCCTTCAAGGTAGACCAAAGGTGAACACAAAATCATGAATACTGAAACTATTTTTATTATAGGGTTACTGTAACTGAATCATGCAACTCTGAATGGCTTCCTCTTTATCCTAAAGGAAACTAGGGAGGGTCAAACCTGAGATGTTTTCTCAACTTACATTCCTGGTTTGGGCCGAGAGTGTTGCCTTGGTTGCAACTCTTCCTCCTCTACCTTTTTCTAAGTAGATACTCACCAGTAACCATCTTTTTCTCATGAAAATTTAACTTTGGCATACAGAAGATCACTGCAGTCTACTGTTAATTTATATAATAAATTATAGGACAAAGGTAAACTGAAAAAATAGAATTGTAGCATACATTGTTTGGTGAGTTAGTTTGGAAAGCTTTACTATATTTCATGTTCCATTTTACTAACGAACCTGAAAGGTCTGGCTTATGGAGAAAGGCAGGACTGAGAAAAAGCCTCTCTTGCTCCTCATTCATTTGCTGGCTCTTCTCTCTGTTGGAGAGAGGGTGACCTAGGACTTCTCCTATTCTAGAAGCAAGATGTGTGGCTGCTGCCCAGGGGTAGGTTCTTCTTTTCTTCGCTCAGTGCTGTGCCGTGAGGGCGCGCGTGCAGTTCGCACATGCGCAGTGCTTAAAAAAAGCTTCTGCACATGCGCAGAAGCAAAAAACAAAATGGCGCCACCTATGGCGCCGCAAAAAGAACCGGTTCGGGGGCGTGGCAGGCCTGGGTCACTGCCGGTTCTAGCGACCCAGGCCGCCAAGTTACTACCGGTTCTATAGCACCGGTCCAAACCGGGAGGAACCCACCTCTGCTGCTGCCTCAGAGTGACAGAAGATGTCCTCCCACTACTGATGAAGATGTTGGAGTCTAGACACCAGCTCTGCATGGTTTCCCCAGCCTGTTCTTTTAATGGAATGCATTTTGGGGTAGAGCTATGTTGGTATACTTAGCTACATAAAAACATGTAGTGTTATTGTATCATCAAGATTTCATAGTGGAAAATTATGTGTATAATATAATATGTTCGCATTGTTTATTTTTTAGGTTTGGAGTAATTCATTCAGTGTTTACAAATTTGCTTTTGTGGACAAATGGTATATTAGCTGAATCAAAGCATCAACTTAATGAACACAAGGAAAGGTTAATTACTCTTGGATTTGGAAACATATCAATAGGTGAGAAATGGTCTTAGTTTCTATCCAGTATCTTAACTGACCTATAACTAGGAATTTTAGAAAGTAGGCTGAAGTTGGATCACTGCACTCAATATCTTAATTGTGTCCTTTTTTTCCTTACTGTTTCCTAGAACTATAGAACAGCCAACTCTGCAGCAGATGAAGAAACAGGGTTGAATAATTTGGGGGTCATATTTTGCATGGTGTTGAAAAGTATAAATGGGAGCAGGAGAAGAACCATTTCTACACCACCTTTAAACTGTAGAAAAAGGAAAACCAATCCTAAACTCCTACTGCCAATTTTTGATGCCAAGATTACTGACACTTGGCTCTGGATCCTGGGCAAATTCCCAGACACCTGCCCATCCTTAATTTTTTGGATAGTAAAGGGGAGAAATTTTCTATCAAACATTTTGCAGCTACGTTTTGGCAGCCTGACTCATACAATCCGGGAGCTGGAGATTTGTTTTCAGGTTCACAATGCTACGTGATTCATAGTTTTAGATATCCAGTTCCTTGCTCCTGATATGGGTTCCTGCTATTTGCTCTTTAATGGGAATTCATTGTATGTGTACAATAAAGAGAAACCCACTGAATAGAGTGGGACTTGTTCCTAGAAAATGGTGGAGAAAAGGGTAGCCATCATCTTTGACATATAGGTTTTACACTAAATTAATTTTACTAACCGTGTCAAGTATGTACTTCTGTATTTTCCACTTAAACTATTAGGATTTAAAAGAATAACAGAATTGGAAGGGACCTTGGAGGTCTTCTAGTCCAACCCCCTGTTCAAACATTTCAAAGAAATGGTTGTCCAATCTTTTCTCAAAAATCACCAGTTTTGGAGTACCTACAATTTCTGGAGGAAAATCGTTCTACTGATTAATTGTTCTGTCAGGAAATTTCTCCTTTGTTCTAGGTTGGTTCTCTCCTTGATTAGTTTCCATCCATCACTTTTTGTCCTGCCTTCAGGTGCTTTGGAGAATAGGTTGACCTCCTCTTCTTTGTGGCAACCCCTTAGATATTGAAATTCTGCTATCATGACACCCCTAGTCCTTCTTTTCATTAGACATACCCAATTCCTGCAGCCATTCTTCATGTTTGGGCCTCCAGTCCCCTAATCATCTTTGTTGCTCTTCTCTGCACTCTTTCCAGAATCTCAACAATTTTTTTTATATCGTGGCGATCAAAACTAGATGCAATATTCCAAGTATGATCTTATCAAGGCATTATAAAGTGGTACTAATACTTCATGTGATCTTGATTCTATCTATCTGTTAATGCAGCCTAGGACTGTGTTGGCTTTTTTGACAGGTATAGCACACTACGGGCTCATATTTAAGTAACTGTCCATTAGGACTCGAAGATCCCTCTCGCAAGGGATTTAGTCAGGTGCCACCTATTCTATACGTTTGCATTTGGTTTTTCTTGCCTAAGTGTAAAACTTTACTTTTCTCACTATTGAATTTCATTTTGTTAGATAGGGCCCAGTGTTCAGGTTGCTCGAGTTCCTTCTGTATTTTGAGCCTATCTTCTTGTATGTTGGCTGCCAGCTTGGTGTCTGCAAATTGGATGAATTCCCCCTTCTATCTCCTCAACTAAATCATTGATGAAAATATTGAAGAGTACTGAGCCGAAGACAGAGTCTTAGAGCACCCTGCTGCATATTTGCCTCCATGTAGATGCAATACCATTAAGGACTACATGTTGAGTGCAGTTTGTCATCCAGTTACAAATCTATCTGGTGGTAATGCTGTCTAACCCACATTTTTTTATCTTATCAAGTAGTAGGTTGTGAACTACTTTATCTAATGCCTTACTGAAGTCCAAGTAAATTATATCCATAGAATTTTGCTGGTCCACTAATTTTGTCACTTTGTCAAAGAATGCAATAAGATGTGTCTGGCATAGTCTGTTTTCGATAAACCTATGTTGGCTTCTGATTATAACTTTATTTGCCTCTACGTCAGGGGTGTCAAACTCATGGCGTCACATTGTCATCATGTGACATATCATGACTTTTCCCCCTTCAGTAAAATGGGGGTGGGCGTGGCCAGTGCAAGACACATCCGGCCCGCGGGTTGCGAGTTTGACATCCCTACTCTAGGTGTTTGCAGATTCGTTGCTTGATTATCTTTTCCAGAATCTTGCCAGATATTGATGTCAGGCTGATAGGTCTGTAGATTCCTGGATCTCCCCCCCCCCTTTTGAAGATGGGAATTACATCAGCGCTTTTCCAGTCATCTGATAGTTCCCCGGTGCTCCAGCATCTTTGAAATACCATATTTTTCAGAGTATAAGACGCACTTTTTTCCCTCCTAAAAGAGGCTGAAAATTTGGGTTCATCTTATACTCTGAATGTAGCCCCGCCCACCCGCCGGCCCCTACCCTTCGGCCTCTGCGCGTCCTCTTCCTGGCTGCAGAGATTGCCACCGACAATGGCTTGTATTTTTGGGCTCCGCACGTTGCGTTTTCAGCCTCCAAACGCTTGATGCGTGGTGCCCAAAATGGCTACAGCTGCTGCCTTCTCTTACCCCTTCCGCACTTTGCCTGCTTTAGTCACTAGAACTCAGCTGTGCTTTTGAAGTTGTTTTTCAGCCCCAACACGAGCTAAGCGATCTTCCGTGCTTTGCCTGCTTTTCTAATTGCTGCTCCCTCCGACGATCAGCTGTGCTTTAGAAGCACAGCCCCAACCAGCCCCAACCTCAAAACCAGCAAGCGAACTAATGTGCTGAAGCTGACTCCCCACCAGCCCCAACCTCAAAACCAGTGAGCGAACTAATGTGCTGAAGCTGACCAGGCTAAGGACTAGCCAGATGAATACCTGATAGGCAGAATTCTCCCCCCCCCTATTTTCCTCCCCAAAAACTAAGGTGCGTCTTATACTCCAAAAAATACGGTATATAGTTCAGTGGTTCTGAAATCACATCTGCCAATTCCTTCAGAACCTTGGGATGTAATCCATCTGCTCCAGGTGATTTGAGCTCATATAGGATGGATAAGTGTTCTATTACCATTTTCTTGCTTATTTTGACTTAGATTCCTAATCTGCATTTTACAGGTTTTTTTAATAGGTTGGACTTGTCATAAAACGAATACTGTCATAAAGTGAATCCCAGTAAAAGGAAACAGGAGACAACAGCACAAACAATAATTCTTACTTTAAGATTCAGAGATTTATTTCATGAGCAATTTAGAACATGAGAAAGCCATCATACATAATACAACTTACAGTAACAACCCATTGCAATGAGATCCAGAGATGATAGCTTTGTCAGGCAAGGAGAAGCTACGGCCAACGGCCACGATCTGAGACCCATGTCCTTCTTTCATACCTTTCTTCTGACAGTCCTCAGCAGATATATTTTCTGCTAAGTCATTTCCTTGTTCCCTTATACTGACTGTCAGCTTAGCACATACTCACTTGTACATGTGAAACCTCTTACCATCTGCTACTTTCAGTTCCCTTATTTCTTAATGTTTCTTAATTTCCTTAGTTCAAAATAGCTTCTGAAACTATCTACTTAGCAAATACACGTTATAAAATTGCGATAGTACAGCAGATTACAAATATTGCTTTATCCTTGAGAAATCGTTCCAGCTTGCACTATTAATATATAGCAATTTATTTGAGGCCTACTATCATCTGCCTAATTCAGACCTTGGTTCATTCTTCTCACAGTCCCTCCTCTTTGTCCTTTAGGACAACACCAACAATTGATTTGATCAATCTTCTCAAAGCAAAGTTTCTGAATTTGCGTTATGAGCATCCTTCATTTAAGATGAAAGAGGATCCTATTTTGATTGTTGGCGTTTCTTAGCAGCAACATGTAGCACAGTTTCCACTTCTATTCTGGTTTAAAAGTGTTTCCCTTCCTCATGGGGGTATAGCCATAGTCAATAGGGGTCAAGGACCCTACTGACTGGGCTCTATGATTTTGAAGGGTTCGGGAGGACAGTCTTGACGTCTGAGACACAATAGACCTTACGGAAGGTGCCCAACTTTCGCCCGATAGTGAAGACCTCCTAGACCCTGTTACAGAAGCTTGAGTGGTAACAGTCATAAGAGCCACAGCTGGGACTACAGTGGATATGCATTTCTTGATCACCATGAATATAATGCATAACAAAAATAAAATGGATAATACTGATACCAAAAACAGCAATATTTTCCCTCCTAGGCCAGAAAATAATCCAGAAAGTGAACCAAAAATTCCTTCACTGTCAAATGACCCATAGGGAGTAACTGGTCCTTCCTTATAATTTTTCACTGCTTGTCGGAGCTTGTTAATATTTTCAAATAGACTGCGATTCCCATCGGGGATGTACACACAGCATGAGGATCCTATAAGTTTACAGACTCCTCCTTCCTTTGCCAGCATCATATCAAGAGCTAGCCTGTTCTGTAGAACAGTGGTCCTCATAGCGGAAATCTCAGCCCCAACAATTTCAAATCCCACGGCAGTAGTATTTGCAGTTGTTTCAAGAAGGAGGGAGAACCTTTTGCATTGCTCCCACAGCATATTAACTCCTAACTGAGGTATGACAATCCCAAAGAATCTATTCCATCCACTAGACAGATGTGGCATCAGCCAAAGCATCACGTGAAGGTCTCGAGGTTCAAGTAATGGTAAGAGACCAGGAAAGATAGTACCCACATAGCATCTCCCTCCCTGGGGGAAGCTTGCGATAGGCCGATCTCCCACAAATGAAGTGTAGGCCCGGGGGAGCCATTAGCCCAAATACAAAGCTGGAGGGGTAAAAGGCAAACAATTCTTCCATAGCTGCTTCCATAGCAGCTTCTTTGGTTTTGGACAGAGGTTCCAGATAGGGAAGATAGGGAGCTTTTTTTCCTTCATTAACCATCTTGATTACAATAAGGAAATATGCACTTATTGGTGACATTCTTTATAAAGCAACATGCAGTGAACATGGGTTCAAGGGGCCATACTTCAGCCCGTTTTGCCCAAAGCTGGGTTTGTCCACAATTGGGAACTATATGTTCTTGAAATACTTTATGATCATAGCAAGGGTATTTTTGCCATGGAGAGTAGGTGCAGGCATCTCCTTCATTAGGGAGACATCTCAATATCCTTGTGCGATCATAATCAGATATGGCAAAATCACAGAGTCGAAATCGAGTATTGCCAGAAAATGGATGCCAAAAGGCATTAGCTTTGATAGTGAAGTTGCAGTAGCTATACCCCACCATGGTGATGGCCCGGCCTCTGACCGGAACTCCCTCTGATTCAAAAACACTTCCTTCTCCTGCATGAAGTAGAGACATGGATGAGAAGGCAGATATCGAGCCTGTGCTTATTTAATGTATAGCAGGGGGAGGAAATTTGAAAGGCATAAATTGCATAAGGCTCTGTGTCACCTTTTGAGTATACCAAGATTTTAATACTGATTTTGCAAACATGGAGACCATTTTATCACTTCCTCCAGCATAATTACATACCCAGCAGTCGGTCAATTTATGAGTGGCATGTGCAGCTCGATAGGATTCAACCAAATTCAAATAGGTATTTTTGGTAAGGTCATCTGATGGGGTCTCTGCGGCAGCATCCCTGCGTTTGTGCAACAGCAGATGCTCAGAGCGGCTATTTTCTTCACATCTGGGGGGCACACTAAGTGGTTCAGATACAACAACTTCCTCATTAGGTTCAACATTTTGAATCAAAGATTGCATTGCCTTATAGAAGTGGAGTGAACAGCTAAGCAACAGTAACACAACTATTATCCATACTGCAGGCATTAAGCTTTTTCTGATGCAGGCAGTTGCTCTCAAGCGCCATTGTGCTTCCATTCCAGTGGTCACTCGGCGATAGTGGGTAGTGAAGACGATGTAGAATTGTTCCGCTGTCGGGAATGCAGGCTGTACGATTATTGGGGGCAGAGGTTACCAGCACTTGCCTCCCTGGTGGGCAAAGCTTCAGTCTTTGCCTTGGAGCGGCCTATAGATTGTGGCCAAACTGTGTCCTCATCTGGGGCAGGAACCTTACAGTGCGATGCGTGCACCCAGGAAGGCAGACCTTGACACTTGACCGCTGTATTGGTGTCAGCAAGATCTGGAATGGGCCCTTCCAACAAGGAGTCAGACAGTTCTTCCGTTGAAAGACTTTGACTAGCACCCACTCGCCAGGCACTAAGGAGTGGCAAGGGTGCAGTGTTTCCTTAGGGAGCGCAGCAACAACCTGTGAATGACAGGACTTTAGAGTGATGACGAGAGCACGGCAATAGTCTAACATGACACTGTCCAGAGCATGGATATCAGGTAATTGTCCAGAAAGAGGGGGAGAGGCAGGCATTCTCATGGGGCGGCCCATTAATACTTCATGAGGAGAAAGGCCTCATTGGAAGGCGTCATTCTCATAGACATGAGAGCCAAAGGGTGGCAGTCTGGCCATTTCAAGGTAGTTTCCTTGCATAGTTTGGTGATCTTATTCTTCAGTGTTGAGTTTGTATGTTCACATTTTCCCAACGCTTGGGGGTGGAAACTACAATGAAGCTTTTGATTGATTTGGAGGGCTTTACATACCTCTTTGATTACCTGGTTAGCAAAGTGAGTACCTCTGTTACTGCCTAAGTATATTGGAATACCAAAGCGTGGGATGAATTCTTTCAGGAGGTGCTTTGCCACGGTAACAGAATCAACCTTTGCACACGGGTAGGCCTCGACCCATCCACTATAAATGCATACAAGAACATATTCATACGAAGAGCATTTTGGTAACTGTATGAAGTCCATCTGGATGTGCACAAAGAGGCCCCAAGGTGGGGGGTGGGATCCTGGAGTAGTGGGAGTAGAGCAACCTATATTATGCTGTTGACAAATAGCACAGGAAGAACAAATTTGTTTAGCCATCGCATGCACCCCAGGTGCAAACCATTCTTTGTTGATGGATGAGGATACTCCCTCCTGGCCAACATGGGCAGGCCCATGTTGGAGACGAACAATATAGGGAAGTAAAGACCGTGGGTAAACGACATCCATCTGGGTGGCGCCATACCTTGATGGCATCCGGGGCGCAGGAAGCATTAGACCATACATGACATTCTGAGGCAGGAGCCATGGCCTGATCTGCAAGGAGTTGTTCAAGCAAGGTGGAAGGGGAAGAGGTATCCACAGTGCACAGGAGAGTAGAAGAAGGGTCAGGAGGGGTTAAGGCTGCAATTTTGGCCGTAGCATCAGTGAAGGAATTACCAAGGGAAATTTTGTCAGAAGTAGACTGGTGAGTGGCGCATTTCACGACTGCAACAGCAGAGGGCAGTTGGAGCGCTTCTAACAAGTCCTTGACATACGTAGCATTCTTGATGGAGCCTTGGGCAGTCAGGAAGCCACGCAATTGCCACAATTGACAAAAATCACGGACTACTCCAAAGGCATATCGGTTGTCTGTGTAAATGGTAGCAGAACATCCAGCAGCCAAGCATAAAGCCTGAGTGAGTGCGACAAGGGATCCTGAGGCCAAAGGTTCGAAGGGGGAGCAAACAGCAAAACCAGCAACGAGAGTCCCAGTAGGAGAGCAGAAGCAGGAGCCATCAGTGAATAAAACAAGGTCACAATTAGGGATATCAGAGAGATCCTGACGAGGTTTAGAAAGCATAGAACACAAAAACTCACAGTCATGGGGTTCTCCATCAGATGAGATGGGGAGAAGGGAAGCAGGATTCAAGGGAGGGCAGCGACACACTGAAATATGAAGGGAGGATAATAGGGTGGCTTCATAGCAGGTCAAGCGGGAAGAGGAAAGAAACTTAGTTTTTGTATGAGAAAGCAGAGCTGATACTGAATGTGGTACTGCAACCACCAAGGTGTGGCCCAGGACTAGGTCAGTGGAGTGATCCACCAGCATGGCGGCAGCAGCAACCGACCGCAAGCACAGGGGTAAACCAGCTGCCACAGGGTCCAAGGCAACAGAGAAATAGGCAATTGGCCAATTGGCCTCTGGGCATTGCCAGAAGACTGCGTAAGGGCCCCTAGAGCAAATGCTTCTCGTTCGTGACAATAAAGAGTGAAAGGTTTAGAATAGTCAGGAAGACCAAGTGCAGGAGCTGTAGACAGAGCTTGTTTCAAAACGGTAAAGGAGAATCAGCCTCAGGAGTCCACTGGAGAGGTTCGGGAGCATTATGCAAGGTGAGGTCATACAGGGGACGGGTTAAGGGAGCATATGCAGGGATCCATTGTCTGCAAAACCAAGCCATACCCAGAAATGAGTGCATAGCCTTTTGGGTGGTAGGTTTAGGGTGTTGTAAAATGGCCTGAACTCGAGAGGAAAGTGCAGAGCGAGAACCATGCGAAATGCAGACCCCTAAGTAAATTACTTCAGAAAGGCAAAGTTGCAGCTTAGATTTAGAGCAGCGGTTCTCAACCTGTGGGTCACGACCTCTTTGGGGGTCGAACGACCATTTCACAGGGGTCGCCGCGCGCGTTAGCCCGCCATCTTGGTGCCACCGTCACTTGCAGGGGTGAAATGCTCCCGGTTCGGCCGTGCCTGCGGGTCGCCGGACAGCCGGTAGCTACAGAAGTGGGAGACTTCGCCCACCCGCCTGGACGCCGCCATTTGGGTTCTTTTACCCTCTGCGCATGCGGCGGCGGGGGGGTTGCGGGGGGGTCGCGGCATTAGAAAGGTTAAGAACCACTGATTTAGAGGCTTTGTGGCCTTTTTCAGCAAGCTTTTGAAGCAAGATGAGGGAGTCTGTCAAGCAAGCTTCTAACAAGGGGGAGGCCAGTAGGAGATCATCTACATACTGAATCAGGGTAGAATGCATAGGAAATTCTATGTCAGCCAAATCCTGGCGCAAGATTTGGGAGAAAATAAAAGGGGATTCACAATAGCCTTGGGGTAAGAATCGCCAAGTGAGCTGCAATCCATCATATTGAAATGCAAATAGGAACTGGAAATCAGGATGAATTGGGATAGAAAAGAAAGTGGATGCAAGATCAACAACAGTAAAACAGCAAGCGGAAGCAGGGATTGAAGATAAAATGGTGGCAGGATTGGGGACTGGGGTAGGAAGGGATAACAATGGAGTTGATCTTGTGCAAGTCCTGCACAAAACGGTGGACTTTTTCTGTACAGGTAAAATAGGGGTATTGCAGGGGCTTCAGGTAGGAACCAGAATTCCCTGTTCTAAAAGGGATTCAATTACAGGGCGGATGCCCTCCTGGGCTTCCTTAGAAATGGGATACTGGGGAATACAAGGAAGGGGTTTGGAGGGGTCGAGTTGGATGCGGGCAGGCTCCGCAGAGCGTATGCGTCCAACATCGTTTGAATGGACAGACCAAAGAGTGTCAGACACTTTTGAAAGCAGTTCCTGTTGCATTTTGGAGAATGCAGAATCTGCAAGTGTAGAAAGGGGAAGTAGAGGAGAATCCTCGGGGGGAGAGGAGAGGCAGGCAAGAACCGGGTGTTCCAAGGCAGCGGGAAAATCAAGATAAAAGCCATCAGGTTGACAGTAAATAGTACAGCCAAGTTTGCAAAGAAGGTCACGTCCCAAAATATTAATCGGGGAGCAAGGGCTAAGTAGAAAAGCATGGTCTGTAGAAAGAGGACCCAAAGAGACAATAGTGGGTTCGCTAACGGGATGAGGGATAGGTACATTAGTAACCCCAACAGCATTGATGACCTCCTGGGAAGGTTGTACGTTAGGAAAGTCCTTGGCACGTAAGGTGGATCGGGCAGTTCCAGTGTCAACAAGCAATTTGGTCGGGTGGCCATCTATAGAGAGAACAACTTCGGGGTTAGTAGTACTAAGGGGAATAAGAGGATATGAGGGTGAAGGAGATAGTCATTGGGAGGGATGGAAAGGAGCAGCGGGAAAGTGAGGGTGGTGACGACAGGGCCAAGGAGTAGGTTGGAATGAAGGTTGAGAATGGGAAGAGTAGGGGTCACCTAAGGAGGAACCCCTTGGGGGTTCAGCTGCGGAAGAGGTGTAGCTGGGGGGGGGAGGAAAGATGTGGGCAGTGTGATCTAAAATGTCCAGGCTGGCTACAATGAACGCAATAGAAGGTTTGTTGAGGCGGGGAAAAGGCAGCGGGGAAAGTAGGAAAAGTAAATCTAGGATTAGCAGGCAAAGGGCGAGGATTCTCATACGCATGTAGTTGCAAATCCATTAGCTTTTCCTCTTTTTCCGCTGTTTCTACTTTTAAAGCCATCAATTTTTCCTTCTTGTCAGCCTTTTCGACTTTCTTTTGCTTTAAGGTCTTGTTATAATGGTTGGCAATACCCACAATCTCAAATGGGGTCTTGGACTCCCAGGCAATAACGTTATTACTAACCGCTGCTGGTAACTGAGGGAGGAGACCATCAACAAAGGAGACCAATAGTTCTTTTGCGTTAGTACGTGGGTCCTGTACGCCAGAATGCTGTTCAAAAAGCCTAGTGAGGCGGTCCATAAAATCAGCAGGTGACTCTTTATCTGTTTGCATGCAACCTTTGATTTTTGCCCAGTCCGTTTTAAGCGGACAGACCTCTGTGATATTCAAAAGCAGCTGCTTGCTCAAAGTGTCCAAGTCAGCTGCAGGAGGAGCCTGGGCAGGCCACGCGACCTTTTCTTTAAGTTTTTCCCAGGCATCCTTGGGGCAAATTGCTCACATCAATTGGTTGAGGTCAGACCACGTGGGGTTGTAGGCATCAACAATAGTTTCCAATTCTTCTTTAAATTTTAAAGGCTCTTCCTGAGGTTTAGGAAAGGAAGCAGCCATAGTTCAAATTTCAGATTGAGTCCAAGGGACATGTACCTGGACAACCTTTGGAACGGCTACACCATCAACAGTTTCTGTGGAGCCAGGCATAGTGTGCAGAGGAAACTGTCCAATTGTAGTTTCAGACAGCTGTGGAGTGGCAAGGACTTTGGCTGATGAAGGAAAAACGAGATCACCACGTGGGGTAGAGGAAAGGGGGGCAGCACTGCGAGTGCGAGAAGCAACGCAGTCGTGAGCAGTAAAATCAGAGAGGATAGAAGCAAGCCCAGGAGAAAGGGGGAGAGTACCATTCCCAGGGGATGAAGGGGTACCAGTGGAAAGCTGTGACAACGGACCCGTTCTGGCCTCTAACCCTAAGGTATTGTGCAGACGTAGTATTTCTGCACGCAGGAGACTAGGAGGGCTTATTAGAAGTTCTGCTCGTAAAAGAGACCTTCTAACATCTTCTACTAGAGCCATGGTTTCAGGAGATCCCAGAGAGGGTAGCAAGTTCCTGGGGAGGAGACGATGGTAAAGAGAGCGTAGGAGGAGGTGGGGAGGTGGGAACAGAAGGAGAAGCGGAAGGAGGGGGAAGAGGGCAGGAAGGGGATTCTACGGGGGAACATAGGGAGGGGGACATGAAGAAGGAAGTTTGCAAAAATCGAACAGCAGGTCTTGGCCGTCCTCAGGGAAAATTTCTGGGTCATCTTTTGTTTTTGCCAAAGGGCAAAGTTTAACTGGTGGCATTTGGGATTGTTTTGCAGCGTCAGCTGCAGAGTCTTTGCAAATTAAAGCCATAGCTTGTTTTAGTTCCGAAACAGATTTTTCCAAATTGTCTTTGGTATTTTTGAAGGAGCGGAGATGGTGGTCACGGCAGCGTTTTTCCATTTCCGCATACCAAACAAAAAATGCTGACCAGTTGCCAGGCTTGATTGAATTATCAGTAGCGTCTAGTTGTTGCCGCAAATAGTGCAATTTGTCTCTATCAAAGGTTCCAGCCAAAGGAAATTATCTTTTTGGGTCTTTGGCCGTCAGGTCATGCCAATCCGAGAGATATTGACAGAATCTGGGCCCTTTATGGGCATGAATAAACCAGACCGGTGTGCCTTTGTTGGGGGCCTCACCTTGCTTCAATTGAGACTTCCCCATACTACCTGGCATTGTTTTTACTTTAGCCAAGTCCATCGCCTTTCCCACTCTAGCTGCTGTCTCCAGTAGGGGGTGTGGTTGTAAAAAAAATTATAATAATAATAAATCTGAGGAGGGTAAGCATGGGGGTGAAAGCAGAGACCTGGAGTAAGAGGTTCTCGATGTGCCACCCAATATTTGTTTATTATTATATAGGCACTGACTTCGGGTTGTGGTAGTTTGATGCAGTCTCGTGGCCCCAACCCTAGCTGACTCCTTGTGATTTTGTCAAGGACACTTTCATTAATGAAGCATCTGGTGGTAATTAAAGGTCTATGGGTACCACCCATTTGAATGCCAGCATCTGGAGAAGATAAGCAAACAGTATAGAGTTTCAGAGAGAAATAATATTACAGAAGGAAAGGAAAGAAAGAGATGAAATATTGTTGTGGAGATAAAAATAATCAGAGGTGAAATGACAGCTGTTTCCCTGCTGTCAACCCTCAAGAATAAGACCAGAGTCCAGGAAAGAATAAAAGTAATATAATAGCTCTCGCTACTGATGGTCCTCTCAAGTGTGGCGTGGCAAGCATGAATGCCTGAGGAACTTGCTGTGGCTGAACTAAAGGCACTTGTGGTTGGAGCTGAGGCTGTTGTGCAGGCTGTGCTAAAGGCATTCGTATCTGTGGTTGCTGTGCTTGTGACAGAACCTGTGGCTGCTGCACCTGTAAATGTGGCCTTTGTATTCTGGGTGCCCCTTGCATTTGAGCTCCCATATGTATGCTGCCTGCTTGAGTGCCCTGCACCTGTCTCTGCTGCAGTAAATCCTGCTGTGTCTCTCTTAAATCATGACCTCGGTCAAACAATACATCAGCACCACCAGGGGATGCACTTGAATGTACATGAAGAGACATTTGAGATATCTCTGCTTGCAGGCTAGTTTGTTTGAGAGAAATTTCTCGGAAACTATGTTGCAGAGAATGTAATTCCTCCTGTATTTGGGCATATTCACCACCAGATGGCGTTGCAACAATAACTGTCTCCTTTGATCGGCCTGACGCAACATCCTCTAAGGGGAGTGGTCTTGGCTCTGAAGAAGAAGGAAACATGGACGCCTCTTGAGGAACACTATATTCCCTTTTTACTGGCTCCAGTGTAGAAACATACTGCTTTGCCTTATGTAGCGTCTCTTCCATAATACTAATTTGCTCATAATAGCTGCTTATAGCTTCATCTCGTGCTGTTAATAAAGGGGGTGAAATACTTTTACTTCTTTCACTTAGGAATATCTGCGCTGCCCGTGATAAATTAAGCTCTGTTTCCTCAGAAACCTTGTGGGTGCTTGTGCTTGGAATTTGACACACTGACCTTACTAAATCTTCTTGGCATCCGCTCTCAGATTCCGGAGGGGTGTAAATATCAGCACGACGTTTCTTCTTCTTCTTTCTTTTGGTCATTCTTGCAGTGATTAATCAGCGTTCCTCAGTTGCTAATAAATCTGGCTAACAAACCTGGCCGGCTATCTGAGAATGACGAGCGAGGAAACATCAGAAAGCAATAAAGATAAACCATCCTCTGCTACCATGTTGCGGAGATAAAAATAATCAGAGGTGAAATTAATCTTGTTTCCCTGCTGTCAACCCTCAAGAATAAGACCGGAGTCCAGGAAAGAATAAAAGTAATATATTTGCATAACGAAAATAAGAACACCTAAGTCTGTGTCTACATGGTGAAGAACAAAGAGAACAAAGGAACACATGCGCAGTACAGGTATCACATAAGGACTTCATATCAGTGTACAATGTCATTTCAGAATAAGAGTCCTGCTGACAAATTAAAATGAACGTAGTGACAAATATGAGGGGGGAAAAATGCTGCTTTTGATTAGCTTAAATCAAATCAAATTAAATTGCTAAAATTGTAGGCTTATAAAGGTGAAGAAATATATGTAAACCTGTATCCAGCCCATATAGGCATCATGCATCCATTAATTTCCTTCATTTGCTTTGTCCTTCTCTTGAGATAAGTGGAAACGCAAATCCGGACTACCAAAATCACTTCAGGCCTATGGCTCGTCTCATCCATTTCACACCATATTTCACTCGTGCCCTAATGGCCACATTGCTTTGCCCTTTCCTGGCCGTGTCCCTCTCGGGAAAACGAAACCACAGGGTGGGGCTCCCACTCGCTTCGAGCCAGGGGCTCGTCTCATACTCACAGGCTGGATCTCATATTTTCTTAAATGATTCTCCTTACCCCATTACTTCAGGTACTCAGGGTAGGTATTAGATGCTTTGGTGTTTGACTTCTCTCAGGTGGTTTTTTTTTTTTTTTGCTTCGCCACTAGGTCAGTCCAGAGACACAAGTGACCTGGGGTAAAAGAGGCCTCCAAACCCTGCCAACTCAAGCAGTCCTTATGTATGGAAGAGGTTTGTGTCCCCTGGTAGTGTAGGCAAGAGGCACGCCACCTCGGCAAAGGACTGACCCTTATGTATGAGCAAGGGCGGCAGCCTAGGCCCGTGATGTCGAACCTATGGCACGCGTGCCACAGGTGGCACGCGGAGCCATATCTGAGGGCATGCGAGGCTTTGCCCTATGTCAGCTCCAGCGCGCATGTGCGCACTGGCCAGCTGATTTTCGACCTTCCGGAGGGTGGGGGAAGGCCGTTTTCGCCCTCCCCAGGCTTCAGGAAAGCCTCCAGAGCCTGTGAATGGCAAAAAACAGACCCAATGGGCCAACCGGAAGTTCGGAAACATTCACATTCACAAAATGCACACATGTTTTAAACTCTTCAATCGCTGTGAACACCAGTATTTATATCACGGGAAGACACAGCAAGAATACAACAACTCACTGTATGCTCCCATGAAGAGACACCGGATTCAAAGGGGAAAGTCTCGCGAATGCGACATCAAAGACCCTTCCTCAAAAAAAGACATTAGGAGCGATTCCCGAGCCGCCTAGCAAAGGTCAACATGAGTACAAGCACAATATTCATGCTAAGGGGAGCAAAACAAGCCATGATACAAGCAATAACATGACCAATTGCATATGCAAACACAAAATAAACACCTATGGAATGATTTCAGCTTCCTCAATGGCTAGGAGTAAAATGGCGTTACAAAAACAACAACCCCATTACAAACCTCTTTTACTCGCTTGATGGGGATGCCATTTTAGAGCCGCCATCTCAGAGCCCTGTGACCACAGGGATGCATTGGTCCTCCATGACCTCCACTGAATCTCCAAGCCTTGAGTTTTTATGTGCAATGGAAGACTTTAAACAGAAGCCTGTCAGTAAGAAAGAACAAGGAACAGAGAGCAACTTCTCTTGTCCTTTGTCACTTGACAAGCATCGGCCTAATACTTCAGTTTGAACTGATACTCACAGTTCATCAAAGAATCCACATCTCATCGGGCACGACCCGGACCAAGGGCGCGACCCTCTTCCACACAATACAAGAGAATGATCAGTTCTCAGGGGAGACTGTATTATGCCAGGTCCTGGCCACGGGATGAACCCCGACCGTTTTGCCAACGTAATACGTCGGGAAAAGACACAGGCCTGTCTGCAAAGCAACTCCGGTTGTGACCCTTCCCTTGTGGCTAAATTCTGGGACAGGAACCACCTTCTCTATCTAACTCACACACCCTATCTAATTAACAACAGTCCATCACAGGACCAACTGACCTCTGATCCAAAGTAGATGGTTTGTATAAGAGTAGGCTGGTGACCTGAAGCTCCAATGCAAGGAACAGTCAGGAATCCTAGCTGGGCAGTAGGTCTCTTCCAGCGACTATGTTATCCGAGTCACGGCACCAATTGTCATAAAATGAATCCTGTCATAAAGTGAATCCCAGTAAAAGGAAACAGAAGACAACAGCACAAACAATAATTCTTACTTTAAGATTCAGAGATTTATTTCATGAGCAATTTAGAACATGAGAAAGCCATCATACATAATACAACTTACATTAACAACCCATTGCAATGAGGTCCAGAGACGATAGTTTTGTCAGGCAAGTAGAAGCTACGGCTAATGGCCATGATCTGAGACCCATCTCCTTCTTTTATACCTTTCTTCTGACAGTCCTCAGCAGATATATTTTCTGCTAAGTCATTTCCTTGTTCCCTTATACTGACCGTCAGCTTAGCACATATTCGCGTGTACATGTGAAACCTCTTACCATCTGCTACTTTCAGTTCCCTTATTTCTTAATGTTTCTTAATTTCCTTAATTCAAAATAGCTTCTGAATTTACTGTATTTTTTCGGACTATAAGACGCACCTTTTTACCCCCAAAAAGAGGGTGAAAACTAGGTGCGTCTTATACACCGAATGTCGCCCCACCCAGCCACCCTCACCCTTTGGCCTCTGCCTCTCAGCAATTTACCTCCTTGGCACCTTTTTATTCCCCAAAAGAGGGTGACAACTTGGGTGCGTCTTATACACCGAATGTAGCCCCACCCAGCCACCCTCACCCTTTGGCCTCTGCCTCTCAGCAATTTACCTCCTTGCAGCAAACAGAACAGAGCCTGTTAAGCCAAGCAACTGATTATCAGCTTCCCGAGCCTCAGCTGATTGAGGCTGCAGGTAGGCCACGTGCTAAAACTGAAAGTGAACCTAAAGCTGCAAGGAGGCAAATTGCTGGGAGGTAGAGGCCAAAGGGTGGGGGTGGCTGGGTGGGGCTACATTCGGTGTATAAGACGCACCCAAGTTTTCACCCTCTTTTAGGGGGGGGGGAAAGGTGTGTCTTATACTCCGAAAAATACAGTAGTTGCTTTAGGCTGGCAAGTTTCTGTTTTTAAGTGAACAACAATAAA
>QLTV01002542.1:1205825-1220137 GCA_003457575.1 Thermophis baileyi | reverse complement strand
CGTAATCATATATATGCTTGATAAATAAATAAATAAATAAATAAAATAGCCTTGCAGCATCTAACAGAGAGCATTGATGGCTCTTATATGTAATAACTCTTTAAGGACTCTTAAGTTATAACATATAGACTACATTCCCACTTGCTGATAACTCCTAATTGAATTAAACCAACTGTATCCACTTTCAGTAAGTGTTTACTAGGTGTGAGTAGCAATAGCAATAGCAATAGCACTTAGACTTATATACCGCTTTACAGTGCTTTACAGCACTCTCTAAGCGGTTCACAGAGTCAGCATATTGCCCCCAACAATCTGGGTCCTCATTTTACCCACCTCAGAAGGATGGAAGGCTGAGTCAACCTTGAGCCGGTGAGATTTGAACCGCTGAACTGCTAAACAGTCAGCTGAAGTAGCCTGCAGTACTGCACTCTAACCACTGCGCCACCTCGGCTCTTTACTTGAGTAAATTTCAAGTTTGTTTCAGAGCACCCAAATACCACTAGAAAAAAAAATAGATTTCAAGTCACATTCTTATTAAGATATAGTCGGTGATCTATCAACAAATATCAGGGCATATCTGATTGCCTGCATATATGATGGGAAATGGAAAATAAATGTTAGCCACCCAGATCTTAACACTCATAATTTCTCCAATGATTAATTTTGTGGGAACATCAGCAACCAAACAAAATGGCAAAAGGCTGAAAATATTCCTTAAAAGACTATTGGTTCCGAAGTGATTTTTTTTTTTTAACCTTAAAAGCCTAATGATCTACACATTATTTCAGAACAAAGAGGTACTGATGCATGTGTCTGGCAGTAAAATATATTACTAACTTAAATGAAAGTTATGGATATGGATGTGGGTTTAACTGATTCTTAAACACATTCTAACTCCAGTTCAATGTTTTACAAGAGAAAAAAGCCTGATACAATGATTATGGATATCAAACCTGATTGGTCAACTGCAAACATCTTATGCATTATCAAAGCCAGCATGTCTTGATGATGTCTCACCAATTTGTTGAATGGTTTGAAGAACCCTTTGATTTCTGCAGATAACGGGTTCCAAAGCTTCTGACAAATTGCAGGTAATTCTGCCTTTACATCTTCTTTCTAGACTTTATTTTGTTTCAGAAAATATTTTGTTTAAAAAAGATAGGAAACCAGAAAAGAAATTCAAATAATCTGTTATTTCCTTCCCTGTTGCCTTTTCAATTATCTAAACCCATTTATAAAGATTGCTATCAGTCAGCTAATTTTTGAATACAAACTCAGAATTATTTGGCATCACAGAAAGGAAGGAAGGGAGGGAGGGAGGGATAGCAATAGCACTTACACTTATGTACCATTTCTTAATGCTTTACAGCATTTTCGAATGGTTTACAAATGTCAGTGTATTGCCCTCAACAACCTGGGTCCTCATTTTACTGACCTTGGAAGGATGGAAGGTTGAGTCAACCTTGAGCCAGTCAGGATCAAACTACTGGCTCAAACAACCTTGAGCCAGTCAGGATCTAACCACTGCACCACCACAGCTCCTAGGACAAAAGGATAAAACCCCAAATCATCTTTTTTAATGCTTCTTTGGTAATGCCAGATTCTAAAGATAGGTGAGAATGATAGACATCCACATACTGTAGCTGCCTTTCTCCATGTTTCACTTAGCCTCAGAGAATTGCTGTAGACTTTCCTAGCTAGAGCCTGAGAATATCTAGCACATTTCCTGCTGGTAATAACAAGGTCCATAGTTAGGAATTTCCCCTGAGTTTTATTTGTCCCATTCTGAAAAAAAGCTTCAAAGTTTCTCTTTGTGCTTTAACAAAGCAAGTATAAAATCCTTGGCAAAGGTAAGATCGAAGAAGCAAGAACTGTGCAGATTTCCATCAGATATCCTTAATGCTAGTCAGGATAAATACAATTCTTGGAAATTATAACAGGAATTTTCTACCCATTTTTGCACAGAGTGAAGTAGAGTCTCTGTGATTTAAAATGCTTTTCCCCAGATTGTTTGCCACCTGGGTTATGGTGCTGTTTTTGAGATAAGCTCTCAACTGACTCACCCTTTGTCTCTTTATTGTTTATGTCTATTTTCTCTTCCATTTGTTTCCCAGCCTCCCCACAATCTTTCACATGCAAGGAAGGGATGAACACTCATAATAACATACAGGCATGCATCTACTCACATAAATCTTAAACAAATCTTCATAAATTCCTTTAATTCCTATCAAGGGATGATCTGGACAAACATTAGAAGATGGGATTATACATCATTACAGCACAATGATGTGCAGGAAAGAAACAGCTGAGTCTTTTGTCTTAATAATAAATTGAAATAACATTACTAGGAAAAGCAGAGTTCTTGGTTCCTGGCAAGAATAAAAATATAAATGACCAGAAGACTTCATAATTCATGAACTACTGGGCAAAATTTAAGCAGTGTTCTCTTTTACTAGAACAGAATAAGTTGTTGAAAGAACTCAGGACAATTATTTTCTTATGCAAATTGTAAGTTGATCCAGATGAGCTCAACTAATTTGTTTGTTTGTTTGTTTGTTTGCTCAATTTCCATGACTACCTTTCTCAGTCAATGAGTCTGGGCAGCTTACAGTTCAAAATAGGTTGACCTCTATTATGTTAGGGCCTAAAACATTCTCCATATTCAGATGGCCAAAATTTACACTTTCAATAAGAAAAAAAGATCAAACCCCTATAAACCCTGCTAAACCTGTGAAAAGGAACATTTGGTCTGGCCTTCTTCGGAACTAGTTCTACTGGATGATTTCAGTGCCTATTTCAGTGTCTATGTAGAGATGCCCATTATCCAGTTACCATAGGTGCTTTTTCAAGAGGCAACTGGTCTTTCTTGTTTTTCTTTGAAGACCTTTCGCTTCTCATTCAAGAAGCTTCTGCAGTTCAAGGCGCAGGCTTTTGGGGTGGGTCTGTGTTGTCTGCATCTCATGCTGAGGTGTGGGTGGTTCCTACCTTGAGTTGAAGCTGATTTATTCATATGAAAAATAGGGGGGGGGAGATCTTCAGTGTTGAAAACACAATCTACAATTCGAGACATACAAATCTTAAATCACATATCAAAATCAAATATGTTTTTGATTTCTGTTTATAAAGATGATTAGGGGACTGGAGGCTAAAATATGTAAAGAATGGTTGCTAGAATTGGGTATGTCTAGTTTAATGAAAAGAAGGACTAGGGGTGACATGATAGCAGTGGTCCAATATCTAAGATGCTACGACAAAGAAGAGACTGTCAACCTATTCTCCAAAGCACCTGAAGGCAGGACAAGATGCAGTGGATGGAAACTAATCAAGGAGAGAAGCAACCTAGAACTAAGGAGCAATTTCCTGACAGTTACAACAATTAATCAGTGGAACAACTTGCCTCCAGAAGTTATGAATGCTCCAACACTGGAAGTTTTGAAGAAGAGATTGGATAACAATTTTTTTGAAATGGTATAGGGCATCCTGCCTGAGCAAGAGGTTGGACTACAAAACCTCCAAGGTCCCTTCCAACTCTATTATTCTGTATTCTGTGACAACGTACTGTCATCTTGTAGATTTTGCCTCTTGCAGATATTTTGCAAATACCTATCTTATAAATAAATGTTCCCTCAAATTTTTTCTTTTCAAACATGATTGGCAATACACCCTCTTAAATATTCACTATAGTCTCCAGTAAATGTCAAAAAATATTTTGTTGAATTAGTCTCATCTTAACATAAGCATAACATTTTTAAAGGTCCTTACCCAGTGCTTTTTTAATACTAGATATTCCAGAAAATTTAATTAATACTAGATATTTTATTTCAGAGTACTTAAAAAAACCTGATATCCATCTCAGCAATATTTTTATGTATGCACACATTAAAGTTAAAATAATCCAAAGCACATTTAATACTGGTAGTAATTTGGTAATTTTAGAAATCACAAATGCATCTAGATGAAATTGTAAAATAAAGATGCTTTAACTGGATATACTTTCATTTGCAATTTAAGGCAGTCCAAGTTATGTTTGTAGTAATACAAATTTTTTAAAGAGTTGATTGGAAATAATGTATTTGATCTAAAGTATAAATCTACTTGCTCATTAATGGTTGCTTATTAGTTTTATTTTAAATCACATGCAATTTTCAAACTGGGATTGTCTCAGAGTCAAAGTCTGTCATGTGAATGACTATTTTTTCACATTCTGTTTCCTATGAAAAATAATTTTTACAGAATAACTATTTTCAAACAGTTAAAACAATTCAAGAAAGAAACCCTGAACTTTCTTCAGTTTACCACAGTTCAGTTCAAAAACAACAGTAGCATATTGAAACAAGTTCACAAGAAGGTTATCAAGATGGATCTGGAAACAAAGACCTGTGAGGAATGTTTAAAAGATCTTGCATGTTTAGACTACAGAAAACATGACCAAAGGGAGATATAATAGTAGTATTCAAATATCTGAACAGCTGTGACAAGGTCATTGAGAAGAAGGAAACTCTTGGAAAGGCCCAAGACCAAATCCAATATGAATTGTTTCCAATAGAAGAATGTTATAACAGTACACTTACATCATCGCTTAAGGAAAAAAAGCTCACCACAATAACAATTTAAAGAGAGATACTGCTCTGATTTATGTATTAAAAATTCATTGAGGTTGGACTAAATAAGATTGCTAGCTGTAGATTGTATCTAGTTTGTTTACTAGTTGATGAAATGATATCTCCTAGAGGAACAGATACCCCCTTCTGAGCGTACATGTTATTAAATCTATTTTGGAAGTAGTGGAACATTTGGAAGCAGATTTGAAGAGCCTGGGTTTTACAGAGAGAAGGATGAGATAAGCCCATTCACATATTGACCCCATACTCTTAAATCACTGTTTATTTATTTTATTTATTTTTTTGTTTGTATTTTGCCTTCATTTATTTTTTAAAATAACTCAAGGCTGTGAACGTATTTTGTACTTCCCACAATAATCCTGCGAGGTGAGTTGAGCTGAAGCAGGATTAAAACTCATAGTTTTCTGCTTTCTATCCTTTACCGCTAGACCAAACTGGTTCTTTATTTGCCATCTATCTGGTATTCAAGTAATTTTTCAAATACACACTTTTGATTAAATGAGAGACAATCTCAGTATATAAAATATGGAGAAGCTAATTGGCCTTGTAGATTTTGTGCATTTTCCTAAAATAAAACAAAGAACAAAAGGTATATCCAATTTATCTGAGTATTTATCAGGTTCTGAGCCAGGCGAATCATGACTATTGCTACAAATCTAAACTGCTATAGAGCAGAGTCAAAACCTTGTCAGAGATAAGCTAATAATAAAGTTTATCTAGTTTGGCTCGATTCTTTTCTATTTTTAGAAATTCCATTGTTCTTCTTAAATTTTAAGTTATTGCTGCATCACATTCAGGTTTATCACTGGTCAGGTAAACACCAGTTAGTCTTTATTCTTCAAGCAGCAGTCAACAAAAGGGAAGTAGTGGGTTGTTTCCAATGATTTTTCAGCTCTCTCATCAATAAAGCTGTCCCATGGTTTCCTGTTTATTTATTTTCTAATTACATATCACCGTTTCTAATTAATTTACTAGGACCCAAGATTGTTATCCCATTCACAGGACAGGACTGATAAGAAATAGTATTCTAGATGCTTGTGCTGATAAAAGTTCTTCCTTTCAACTGGTGATTAATAATTTCTTTCAGCTAGGATGTTCCAGCCAATAAAGCCATTTCACAAAGGTTATCAGGACAATACACATTTTCATCTTACTTGGACAGATTGAACAAAACATACACATAACCTTCAAATAAGCTTAGTGACAATTCATCTGGGCAGAAAGAAAGGAAAAACTTTCCAAACAGTGGAAAACTGGGCTTTTCCCATCATTTAATTAATAATAACAAAAAAAATGATATCAAACATGATATTCAGCTAGTTTACTAAATCTGTGTCAAACACAGGGCTAACAAAATGTAACTGACTGATAGCAATGGCAGAATTCAACTTATACTAATTTTGTTTGCGATGTATATTTGTGACCCTAAATTCCCATACCATCAAATAAGGTAACATTTCATAACAAAAAGAGGATGACATGGAGAAAATACCCTGGGATGCATTTGCAATGAACTATTCAACTGACAGAAGGCAATTGAGGAATATTGTGGAGAGGGGTACAAGAAGCAGTCAATACTTTTCTCAAAAATTAAATTTGATCTTGACTACAGCATGGCTTTTGATGGCTACGTGGACTAATAAATAGCTTATTATTGCCAATTTCTGGGATATTTTTCAGTTTCTCCATTTTGCCTAAAACTCTGAGATTTTCTAGTTCTCTCCATGTAAACAATAACCAAACCTGATCCTATTTAGCTTTTTAAACCAGTGAAGTTTGCTTAACACTGCCATCTTCTATATTTAAAATATAGTTTATAATAATGTCTGCATTCTAAAAAGTTCTTTTTGCTGTTGTAAGTGCTTTTTAACTGCATAGGGCTGCATAGGAGCATTGAAGAATATCCTTGTATTTTGAGGAGTGTAATGACATATGTTGATTTATCCTTCATATTAAGAAGATTCTAGAAGTTTAGAGTTCATTCTGTGCTATGATATTTAATCTTGCTTGATAAGGAAAGGGAGGAAACTTCACACAGCTTCAGAAAAATCTTAAGATTATTTAGGTTGGCACTGGTTTATCAGTGTAATGCCCAGACTCTTATTCACATCTCAGGGTTCTTTCAGTTTGCATGAGGCACCATCTAGTCAAGATTAGTCCTGCAATCCCATTATCATAGAACAAGCACAGTTTTGGTACCAAGTTTTGATCAAATCCTGATATTGCCCTTTGAGCTGGGAGCTTTGAGACAGGCCTAGTACTGGGTGCTGTGTCACTTGGACATTTTGAGGTCTCTGCTATTCCACTGGGGATCCCAACAGCTGAATGGAGATTTGTTATCATCTTGCTTGCTTAAAATCTCCTTACTCACTGATGTGTTTATTGCATCTGGATTATCAAAGAAATAATAGTCTGGCATCTGGCCACTGCTTGACACTTTGCAATACAGGCTGCTACTATGGAAGGCTCATTTGATACAGAGTCCTTCAAATGCAGTCATCATAGAGAGCCGAGGTGGCGCAGTGGTTAGAGTGCAGTACTGCAGGCTACTTCAGCTGACTGCTAGCTGCAGTTCGGCGGTTCAAATCTCACCGGCTCAAGGTTGACTCAGCCTTCCATCCTTCCAAGGTGGGTAAAATGAGGACCCAGATTGTTGGGGGCAATATGCTGACTCTGTGAACCACTTAGAGAGGGCTGTAAAGCACTGTAAAGCGGTATATAAGTCTAAGTGCTATTGCTATTGCTATTGCTATCATATAAGAATCCATGTACAATATGTACAATAACACACATGCCTCATATTTAAAAAAGAAAAATAAACTTTCAGAAGCATTTATCAGCCTCACCACAAACCAGTAGTCTCACTTTTTCCATAAAATGTTGGCATCTTCTCTCCCTTTCTTTCACTGTTTAATATAGATGAGCACAATTACATTCATGTTCATCTTCTTGTTTTTTTTCCCAGACAGCATTTTGGTTGACCATCTAAAGGCCTTTTGGGAAATCAAGATACTGAATGAAATTCTTACTGTGTAGCATGTCCACTCTTTTCCAACATTCAAATAGAAAAGGAAGAAAATGTGTTAGGTAAAGTGGAAAATAATGTGCAGTGTGTAAATAAGTTATAGCTTGAGAGTGACGGAAAAGAGGACCAAGAGAAGATAAACAGCTGTCCTTGTGTATACATCCAGATGTATCAGGAAGAGAGGCTCTTCAAACCTTGCAATGCTAATGAACTGCAGAGTGCAAATGATAGGAACGGATAAAAGGAAATTGAGAAAATTAAAAAATATCATAAGGTTATAAGTAAATATTAGGGATATGCAAAATGAAATACAACTTAATTCAAATGTTCAAATTTGTCGATCATGTTAGCTTAAGCAAAGTTTGGTAACAAAGGAAGTATCCTAGGACATCTTGAGATATTATGCAATAACAAATCACCACATTTTGACACTATAAGAACTTGGATGTTACATTATTATTATTTATTAAATTTGTATGCCGCCCAACTCCCAAGGGACTCATTGGTCAGAACTTAGCAAAAATACATAATTAAGTTAAACTTTTAAGTTAAACTCAGAGCCAGTGCTTTAGAAAACAGTCAAAGTTTTGTCAAAAAAGGACCCAGGGGAGATCTGGGAAAATTAATTCAGTTTCTGTTCCAGGAAAATTAATAGAAATGATTATTAAATATTTGGGGGGGGGAATGACAATAGCAAAGATAATTCCTACTTAAACAGACTTCTAGCCTTCTCTAAGAATGTTAACAAGCATAAGGATGGAGATGAGTACAGTTTTTAAAAGAACCTGTGACAGTTTGATTACAACCAGGCCTGTCAAATCAAATTGGCTGGGCAGATACTCTGTGGTCCCTCAAGTAACTGAGCTCTATGCCTTGAAGGGCTTTATAGGTAGTGACCAGCACCTTAAATCACACCAGAGAGCAAAGTGGCATGCCCTTCACTGCCTGTAGTGCTGCATTCTGGACATGTTGAAGCTTTCAGATGATCTTGAAGAGTATCCCTCAAATAAAATAAAATATAAATTTGGAAATAATTCCATTTTAAGTAGGTGAGCTTGAGATAATTACTTCTACTGCTAAAAAAATGAAGGAACTCATACTGTCACTCACTTGCAATTCATTGTATAATTATCAATGTGTTTTTAAACAGAAATGTTTAATGTTGCATTAATATTTGCATCACTATCAATACAAGAAAGAGTCAAACTCCTGTTCTGAATGTAAAACCCACCCTATTTTTCTGTGGCAGAAATTTCTATAAACCATGTCATCCTACTCCAATAAAACTACTGTGTAATAAGGACAGAAAGCATAGAGAGTAGAATATTGGTTATTTTGTGGAACAGAAAGAGGAGATGAGAAAATAAGTGAATTTGCTGAATGAAATGGAGCAAATTGAGGGAAGGGCTGCCCTTTTCTGTCCCCTTGCTGTATTTCTTCTTTGGATTAATAAAGCATTTCAGTCTCCAGGGCTGCATGCAACTTTCATTCATTTTAAAGGGATGCACACAGTCACATGGAAAGAAAAGCTTCGTCTTGACTTATTGAGTAAATTCACTAAAGAAGCCACTGAGGGAGAATAACTTCCTCAGCATGGAATGTCATTTCCTGGCACTTTAATAGCAGTAAATGTGCACATTCAGTAGAAAGTGAGAGAGAACCATTTTTTTTAACGGTTTATGTAGAAAGCCAAGCTATCTACAAGAATCATGTGGTAGAATACAATGCAAAACACTCTTTTCTGACAACAACAGCTCTGCATCCCCTTGCTGTGGAATTATGTGTTAGGATAATTAAAGAAACCGGAAGGTGGAGTAGGTGGGGAACAAATTTTTGTATTTGCAGTGAATCCTGAGAGAAATTGCTATATTTATTTCCAATTCAAAATGTGGAGTGAGGGAAAAAGTTTAGTGCTTCTGCATATTTAGTAATTTAGAGAATGGAGGGAGAAACTAGACTGCCATTAACAAAATATGCTAAATAAAAATAGGTTAAATTGCACTTGTGGCAATTGATTGAGAAATCTAATTACTTCTCCAAAGCAAATTATTAATGCTCCAGTAATGTATTGTTTTGTTTTATATGTAAGGGATGCCTGAAAGTATCAAAGAACAGATAATTGTAAAAAGTCCTTCTTCTATCCCAAGGTGTAGAATCAAAATGGGAAAACACTTCTATATGCTGTTAATTTGCTAGACTGCATTTCACAGAATGTCTGTGTTATATTTTATTTTATTTACATCTTTGATCATCTTTGAAGTAGAATATTAATATTTGCAAATCAATAAAACGACAAATTGCCTGGACTAATTCTATATGAGCCGTGGTGGTGCAGTGGTTAGAATGCAGTACTGCAGGCTACTTCTGCTGACTGCCAATTGCCAGCAGTTTGGCAGTTCAAGTCTCACCGCTCAAGATTGACTCAGCCTTCCATCCTTCCGAGGTCGGTAAAATGAGGACCTAGATTGTTGGGGGCAATATGCTGACTCTGTAAACCGCTTAGAGAGGGCTGTAAAGCACTGTGAAGCAGTATATAAGTCTAAGTGCTATTGCTATTAAACAACACTTGAGAGGCAGTTTGTTGTAGTGATAAAGGGATAAGGCTAGAAACCAGAACAGCATGAGTTCTAGACTCACCTTAGATAGAAAGCTTATTGAGTAACCTTGGGCCAGTCATTTTTCTTGGTCCTAGGAAGGAGGCAATGGTAAATCACTTCTGAAAAAGTCCCCCCCCCCAAAAAAAAGGAATTGGACATGATTGAAGCAAAGGAAAAAAAGACGAAAAAGCCTGTAAGAGATTTTCCATGATGAGCTCTTTGTGGATTAAATACAAGCACATTGTTCACTGATATACTGTAGTATAGTACCTTAAATTGTGTACAGCGTAATTTCTAAAATGCATGTCACAATAAACCTTTCTACATTCATAGGTTTAAGATGATCTCCTAGAATAGCTCATTTCAGCCTCTTCTCATTTTTCAAAAAGGTTTGCACTCTTATAGTGTAATGGTAAGTGGGAAAGACCTTGGGAGATGGGTAAAGATATGTTGTAGTCAGATAAATCAGCATAGCCTGCATCTGAATACTGAGATTCAGTAGGAGATTCAGTAGGCAAGAGATTCAGAAGGAACCTTGTGTTATAAAGGAGGCAGCTGCAGAATTGTACTTTTAGACTTGCAAGATTGTATTAATGTAGCTTTACAATAAAGTAGAATTGGCTTTTCTGGTCAATTTTCCTCTCTGGCATACCTGGTAAGTCTGAGACATGGGAACATGTTTGTTTTTTCATTTTCCATCTATTTCATAGACTTCCACTCACTTCAGAGTAATTTCAAATCTGCTGACACTGGTGAGACCAAAACAGAGCACAGAAGATCAATACAAATTAAAAGCAAATTAAAAATCTGCAAGGGCTAAAGCATGTTGTTGAAAATCCATTAGCTTCTGGTTTGCAGTTTGATGACCCATGATTGTTTGCTATGAGATAAAAAACGATCAGAAAAATCTATTAAACTCCTTGGTATGATTGGAAGCTCTTGGTCTTACAGAATTATTTGCTTATTTTGATAAATCTAAAGTATCATTTACATTAAATTAACTTCAAGTGAATGTCAGAATTTGATACTGGAGCAAACAATGGTGAGCTTGATTTGGAAATATTGAATAGTGACTAGCTTTAGCTTGGGAATCAGAATAACTTGAGCATTATTAAATTTCCTGAAATGATTCCATATACAGAGTTATTATAAGATAGCAATTAATTATCAGTAACGGATGGGTAGACTAGTATAGAATTAAATTATATGGATATACAAGCACATATGTTTATAAACCATGTGAAGACTAGGGTGTGTGTGTGTGTGTGTGTGTGTGTGTGTGTGTGTGTGTGTGTAAAAATATATAAAAAAAATATATTAACCAAAATAAGAGACTTATATACCGCTTTATAGTGCTTTACAGCCCTCTCTAAGCGGTTCACAGAGTCAGCATATTGCCCCCAACAATCTGGGTCCTCATTTTACCCACCTCGGAAGGATGGAAGGCTGAGTCAACCTTGAGCCTGGTGAGATTTGAACCGCCGAACTGCAGCTAGCAGTCAGCTGAAGTAGCCTGCAGTGCTGCACTCTAACCACTGCGCCACCTTATGTAGCATACAACCGTGTGCTACATAAACAGAATTGCTTATCATCAGTTGTAAGAAGACAAAACAAACAGTTGAGAAACAAAATATAAAGTAAAAAAGAACTGCATTTTTTCTTCTTTTCAAATAATTTTCTATATGGTTTTTAACACTTCAGGCAATGTGTAGTTTTAGCTGTTTGGAATTTCATTGAAATTCAACATTTAGGAACAGATCCAGAGAAAGTTCTTTGAATCTTGTTCAGGCCCAAGCATAGCACTTTTGTACTATTCTTCAAAGCTTTCCAGAGGTGGGTTCCTCCCGGTTTGGACCGGATCGCCCGAACCGGTAGCAACCCGCTGGTGACATCATGATGATGTCACAGATCCGGTTTGGTCGGTGCCATTCCGTGGGCGCCGCCATCCTTTTTTGGAAAAAAAAAATTGGGGGGGGAATTTTTTTTAAAAAAAATTTTCTTCTGCACATGCGCAGAAGCCGAGTTTCCGGCACTGCGCATGCGTCACCATCTTGTTTTTTGGCTTTTTTTAAAAAAAATTCTTTTTTTATTTTTTTGCACTGCGCATGCGCGCCCACGTGGCGCGGGAGGAAGCGAACCAGCAGCGAGGTAAGTTAGAACCCACCCCTGAAGCTTTCCCAATTTTTTCATATGAGCCTAAAGAAAAAAAAATGTGACCACTTAAAGTTGCATTAACAACTTAAAGAATTTAAGCAGCAGCATCTTTATTCAGACTGATACAAAAATCTGAAAAAGATCACATTATTTTAATGGCAGAAATTATGGTACTTGTCCTTCCCAGAATCCTGAACACTTTTTGAAATGTTTCAAGTGTGCACAGTCCTTGTGTGCAAAGAAAAGATTCCGCCAACAAATCAGATTCTGAAGATATTTACAAAGTAATGATGCCATATATATCAGCCAAGCTGCCAGCAATAATCACATCCTAAAAGCCCTCCAGAGCAGCTCAACTTTCACTAGCTTCCAGAAGGCTATTACTTGAAAAGGGTCAAGATGCCTGATGGGCAAGAGATCTTTGGATGTACAATAATGTCAAATCATGTTTTCAGGGATTGTCCCTTCTCATAGACATAGAACTGGACTGAATCTGAAGAACTCTGAAGGTCTTTCCTAACTTTCTACCAGCAAAGTGTTCAACTTCTAGAGAAACATTGTTTTGTTCTGATCATTTATTTTCTCAGCAGTGACTAACCTATATATTTGGTTTTTCCAAGTCTTTCTTCCTTAGTCCTTTAATCTCCAATGAGCAAACATATATGTTTTATGTGAACTGTAAGACATGTGATTATTCCAGAATGTAAGTTATATGCAAATTCATTGCTGCTAGTTTGCATCACCCTTTGCAGCTAGTCGTTACCTGGCATTGGATTCAATATTTTACTTATCAGTTCTGAAAATAAGGTATACCCCATAACATTTTTTTAGGAGGAAGCATATTAATGTACGAAAGTACATTTAAAATTAAGATATGCATGAAAGAAAGAAAGAGGAAAGGTTTTTTTTTTCATGTTTCTGCCTCATATCACTGTATTCGTATTAGGTTTTTTTTTTCAGAAAGGTCAGAATAAGTGTAATCTTGAATTACTATGGAAAATATGATTCCTCAGATTTTTCATGAATATTAACTGCACATTGTATTGTAGGAAGTTAGCACCCACCCCCTCCTGGAAAAATGAAATATCCTAGGAAAATATTAAAAAGGCAGAATATTATAGAATATCCCTAGAGAAATTGAGAAACATGCTTTTAGAAAGGAAACAGACCCACTCTTCGTAGCCCCCACCTTTGCCAATGGGCCATCAAGGAACGAGCATCTTTTCCTTCCTTTTCTCTTCAACCAACATCTGGAAGCATGTGATCCACCTTTTCTGTTCAGGAGCCCATGCCATGTGCTCCTGTCCACCATTAAACCTTCTTTCCAAGCAACTTCCAGGAATCCAGTGTCTTTTTCCCCACTTGGAGCTGAACCCAGAAGGATATTCCTTCCACAAGGATTACTAAGACTTACATTTGTTGATGAATGCTGGTACCTATATGGCATCAAGTAATGCTTCCTGATCACATGTGATTGAAAGATATATTCAGATTTTCAGAAGGAAATATAAGAGGCAGAAGACAGACACTTTTAAAATGTATGCTGGTCAGGAAGATTCAACTAAAAATGATTCCTCCCCCCCCACAACCCTAGGTCCATAATCTGCTCTTATTTAGAATTATACTGTAGTTCCTGTTGATTGATGAGAAAGAATCATTTCTTACAAACTGTAGCTACCGACTGAGAAACTAATGGTAAAATTAGGCCACTCTTTCCTTTTCTTCCTAGCCATTTTTTTAAACAAAAAAAAAATCATCTTTCTATTGAACATACATTGTGGATAACCAAATAAATTCAGATCCAAAAATCAGTATTTGTTGGATTTTTGTTAAAATAATAAAAGGTCTGCATATGATTTCCATCCATAGTTCATAATTGCATGCTTATCAAATAAGGTGATGAATATGTTGTCT
>QLTV01002542.1:1173322-1195603 GCA_003457575.1 Thermophis baileyi | reverse complement strand
GCGCGGGGGGGGGGCGGGGCGGAAATCAGGGGGGTTGCGGCATTAGAAAGGTTGAGAACCACTGTACTAGAAGAAGGAATAAACAGAAACATCAATCTTGAATTATTGCTTTGCAGGCCGTGGCACAGAAGGGATTCTCCCTAATTTCTTCTTAGCATTTATCAGATAGTTATGCAGAGTATACTTTGGTCTGGCAAGATTTTGCCTATGGGCAAACAATGCAATAAAAAAACTGCTTTGGGCTTTTACATATGTCATTTTCGGCTTCCCATGCCTGATGTTATTTTCTACAAATTCTGTGAACATTTTCAGCTCCGTCAATCCTGAGAACACAACAGGTAACCTAGCTCTGTGTCCCTGCTAATATTCAGTTCTTCCCAGGCAGCATCTTGGGGAAAAAAAGTAATGGTCTTTTGTTCCTACAAGGGTTACTTAATGAGTTTCCACCCCGTTATAGTAAAGCATAGAGCAAGGCTCAGGTTCAATGTATTAAGTGGGAAGCACAGTATACCCGACTAAAGCTTGCTTAAATGGTTTGGCCACTGGGAAATTGCATAAAGTATCCTGTGCTTAAAGAGACATTATGATTAAAACTGAGCAAGGGATTCCCTCAATAAACTTTAGGCAAGATAGCTTCTTTTATTGCTTATTCATCCACCTCCTGGAAACCTTTAGTTGTTTAACGGCTTGACTGAACTGCTATAATGAGGCAATTTTGTGTCAGGATGTTAAAACAGGGGTAAGACATTACATATGAAGAGCATTATCTGCAGTTCAGTAGCTGAATTATAATGGTCAGTAAGTGTCAACGAAGCTACCTTTGAAATTCCAATAGATAGTCACTCCACTACTGGTTTAGAGAGCTGTCAAAGCAGGAGCATAAATGTATCTTCATGACATTTTGCATTGCAAAAAGAGAAAGGGAGGCAAGTACTTTCTGCTATGTTGATTGTCACACAAAAAGACAACACAGAGTGTTTCTCAACAATATTTTGGGAGTGTGAGGAAAACTGTCACTTGTATAACTTCTCTGAAACCACGGTGTGATTTTTCATTGTAACTAAGTTATCAATCTTAAAGCAGAATGGAGCCAAGCTGGAAAAATCATCCAAAAATTGCTTTTGTAAAGATGTAGCGAAAAAAAGTTCCTAGAATAAACTCAAATGTTTCACAATTAGCTGCCCAGTGCTAAATGGTCAAAATGATTAAGGCCTGGCCATGTTGACACTGAGTTGGTTGAATCTATGTTAAATATAAATCTGATATGATCTAAAAATCAGAATCAAAGTTTTGCTGTCCTGTGGATTCAAATTTACTTAGAACTATCCTCAGCCATAAGTTTGTGTTTGAATTATGTTCATCTTAATCATATCTAAGGCCTGTATATGATATAATTCCTCTTGCATTCTCAGCCCTGCTCTATAGTTTGGGAGGCTTTTTTGCAGATATATCTTTACATTTTGGAAGAAATTCCTCTGCTAATTTATTTTTGAGCCAGTTAATGCTGTGACTTTTAACTCAACCTAGCATTATTCAGTCACTTTGTGTATGTAGGGAAATGTACATATAGCCCTCTTCAGTTGGTGTGTGTGTGTGTGTGTGTGTGTGTGTGTGTGTGTGTGTGTGTGTGTAAAGAACAAAAAATGCATGAAGTAGTACATAAATACTATAAAAGTACACATCATCTTGAAAATTTAGAAAGGGTGCATTAAACTGCATTGATGTAAACTAATAAAACATTTCTGATGTGGGACTAGGCTGTAACTGTACGAAGTTGAAAAATATGAATAATGCACATCTATCTATAGTTTATTGCTTAGCAAATTGTAATCAAATTATAAAGCAAAGATATGCTACAGATAATCAGGCCCAATGAACCATTATCTAAATAGAAAACAACTAGAGTACTTTCTTTATTCAGTTTGTAGAAAGCTTCACTGAGACAAAGTACTAAAACCAAGAAGCTGACCCATTGCATCAGTGCTTTAGTTTGCCTACACTGTGAGAAATTCATAGCACAGCTCCCAGTGCATTTAAGGGCACCTATACAGCAAAATCAAGGAAAATGTGTTCATTTACCTTGATCAATATACATTCCAGAGGCATACAGTACACACAATGCTATTTTAACATATAGACTAAAAGCTGTGTGAGTTTCTCTGGCTTAAATCCTGGCAAATAATTTTAATTGTGCAGGCAGATATATTTGTTGCATATAACTTGCACTAATGGCTTTAGCATTCAAACCCCGAAGCCTAGTGCTTCGTGTCCAATCTGGTTCATATTTCTGGATGGCTGAAATATTAATCATTTATCTCATATGGAGTTCATAAAGAAACCTGACAAAGTTTTCTAGAGGTACAACAGGAATGCTAATACAATGTAGTGGATATTTCTTACTTAAGGGCTGCAACTCAGGCACATATAAACCATTCAGTCTTGAGATTCAATATATGTAGTTGGGAAAGAGTGTTGGATTTTAATGGTTGGTCCTACTCCAATCCACATATATTCATCAGTGTGTGTACAGCTCCTAGAGTTCTCTTCTGAACCTGGTAACAGTTTATAACCAGAACTGGTTAAATAGACTAAAAGCTTATTTATGAGAAACCTACAGCCAACTGGTATTGCTGTTCTGAAAGTAGGTTATAGATACTATAATTCCTAGTCATTAAGTAGTATATGTTCTGTCAATGTGTCTAATTTCCATAACAGCATAAAATGCTATAATTTAATTATGTTTTATGCACAACACTTCTTTTTCTGGTCTGAAATTTTCAACGTTTAGTCTCACCTTGGTCTTTACTAGAATCACAAGGAGAAAAACTGTTCTGAACATGCCCACCTTTTCTATATAGATTAAATTAGTAAATATAGGTAACCTTGCATGGGTGGGATCACTTGGAACATATATTGGGATTCAAGATTCAAGGCAAACTGTTGAAAGACATCAGCTGGAGATAGCTACTCCCTAGGATGCAGAAACACCCACAGACGATTCTTTCTCAATATATGTATTGATATCACACTGCTTGTTCAGGCGCACTCTTGTCAGCCATTAAAAAAAAAAAAAAAAAAAAAAACCCACCAGAGAATAAATTATATACTTTCTTTCTTTCAGCTGAAAGGACAGGGATGTACGCCAGCCCTTCAAAGTGTGGGCAATGGCTGATTTTACTATTTTCCTCCCTTTCCATCTACTGATGTGAAAATTGAGAGCATATCACAGAAAATATCAAATGTCAATGGAGGAAAGAAATGAAAATAACATTTGTTGAATGGTTTTCTTCCTCATACCTAAAACAAAATAACAATAATAACAATAATAACAATAATAATAATAATAATAATAATAATAATAATAATAATAATAATGCTGACTTTGCACCGACAAAGTTGAAACTGTTTCACACTTAATATGTGAGTGCAGCAAAATCGTGCAAACTGATTACAAAGCTAGACAAGATCGAGTTGCTAAATTAGTCCACTGGTCATTATGTAAAAAATATGACATACCTGTATCTGAAAAGTCATGGGAGCACAAAGTGGAAAAAGTTACTGAAAATGAGATGCTGAAGATATTGTGGGACTTTCGAATATAGACGGATCGTCATTTGGAACACAATACGCCAGATATCACGGTTGTCGAGGGCCAATGCATACAGTTTATTAATATCGCTGTACCAGGAGATGCCAGAGTCAAAGAAAAAGAACTGGAAAAAATTACGAAATATCACGACCTGGCCATCGAAACTACACAGCTATGGATGAAACATGTAACAGTGATACCCATTGTCATCGGGGCACTTGGTACCATGTCCAAGAATTTCACAAAACACATCAAGAAATTGCAGCTTCCTGCAATAACACCAGCGGAACTGCAAAAAACTGCGCTACTTGGAACATCATATATTTTAAGAAGATACTTGATTGATACCTAGGACGCTGGCAGAAACCTGTATCAACCATCAGCACCAGTCAATGATATTTGTAACACATTTTTAAATGTTCAGTTGACTGAGTTTCATGTTTAATGAATAAAAGTGATTATAATAATCCCTTAAAACACCCCTGGACCGGGTCTTCTTTACAGATAGATGGGTTAGTCATTGAGAAAGTATTTCTGTGTAGTGAAAAAGCACACATAAATTTCATCAGTTTTCCAACTTGCAGGCACATCATCTCAGCAGAAATACTCCCATTTCTTAGTATGTTTTTGTAACCTTCAATTCTTTCATTTCTAGAATTTAATATCTAAGGGCCTATCTGCAATAATAATGGCTTATGGGAGATTGTGATTGTGATTTGGAATATCAGGTGTAAATTATAAAGAATATGAATCCACAAATGAAATGAAACAAAGAAATACGTGTTGTGTGTTTGTACAATGAAAAGAAAGGACAAGGATTAATAGTTCTAAATGAGGGTGGTATGATTGGAATGGATTTAATGACTGTAGGCAGAGAAGCAAAGAACTAGATTTAATTATAAGTAGAAGGAGAAAAATGAAAACTATGAATTTATTTCATTGACAATGTTATAAATGGGTGCAAATAAAGTGCATACTTTAGTGATAGTTGTATGCATTAATGTAAGAGTCAGATATGAATTTTGGGAAAACTGTAAAACATTCTGAGTAAATGCATTCCAAAACAAAAATAAAATTGTTCTGTATAACATGAATCATTGGGAATGAAACAGGTGAGCACAGAAAAACAACTGGGCCATTTGAAACCATAAGGATAAATGAGAATGATATCTGCTTAGAAAAAGATGCATTTATTCCACACATTTAGATTAAGGATAAGTTTATCCACATGAACACATGGCAAAGGAAGGAAAGTAAATTTAACAAAAAGATTGATTTGATTGTAATAAAAGTCTGAGAGAATTAATGAAGAACAAAAATATGAAGAGAAAATCTGAATGTGAGATAAACATTTTTTCTAATTTTAAAATTGGGTGTGGGGGGAATTGATTTTAGAAGTCATTGCCTTAAAAAGTCCATTGTCATATTCCTATGTGCACAGATGGACAGACTAAGTGTAGTGCTCTGCTCTGTGCTACAAATGATTTGTGGCTCAGAAATGTTTTACATAAATAAAATAAAATATTCATCCTGTTCCAATTTTAAAAGGCAAACAGAGAGAAAAGAAATCTAGCCTGGAGAAATAAAACATAAAACTGCATGTTGAGATTGTCTCAATGGATTGGCAGCCACTTCTGAAAAATTATCAGATATTTTGGCTTCATTAAATAGCCATAAGTTATATTTATGAAAGCAAATGGAGAGAGATGGGAAAAGAAAAGTGAGAAGAAATAAAAATACTTAGCTCTTTAAAAATTAATAATACCCTATTTTGGGAGCACATACTAACAGTATTTTGAATCCTTTCCCTTGGTCAGCTCATCCAGGAATCATTGGAATATAATTTACTATTTGCCATAAATAGGTATGGTTATTTTTCTAATAATAATAAAAACATACTGTAAATCATGGACTGTTTCTTTTCAAAGAAGACCTGCTAGGATATAAAATACCCAGTTTCTTTGTCTTTTTATAATATGAACATGAAACTACGTCTCAGAACCAAATGTAGGGTTCTCCCTTCCTTCTAGTTGCCCAATCCAACCAAGTGACTCTGGGAGGCTTATGCACATTATATTCCTACCTACCATATTTCCTCGAAAATAAAACCTGGACTTATTTTCTTTTTGGCTCCAAAATAAGCATAGGGCTTATTTTCGGAGGTGGCTAGCCTTATTTTTTCCCATGTATGGGAGGCCCACTTCTTCTGCTTGCTCACGGTGGGGCACACAGACCACACAGAGCGCTAGTGCTGCCGCTGTGAGGCAGGGGGGTTAGAGCTGCCCCACGCGCCCCACACTGACTAACCTCAGGGCCCCCGCAGCCAGGCCACCCACGCTCTGATATCTGCCTCGCTTCACGGCAGTGGCTCCAACAGCTCCATCCAGAATCCTGTGCAGCCGCCTGCCCACTTCTGCTTGCTTGCAGCTGCAATAGAGCAGGAGACTGAGCAATGTATTAGTGCTGCAGCCAGGGGTGGGTGGAGCTGCCTCATGTGCCCTGAACTGGCTTACCTCAGGGCCCTGCAGCCAGGCCACTCACGCCCTGACAACTGCCTCACCTAGTGGCCACAGCAGCAACACACCACTTGGCTTCCTGCTCTGTTGCAGCCACGAGCAAGCAGAAGAAGTGAGCCGGTGGCCACATGGGCTCCTGCTGCACATGGCTGTTGGTGCTGCTGCTGCGAGGCAGGTTTTGGGGCGTGGATGGCCTGGCTGTGGGGGCCCTAAGGTAAGCCGGTCTGGGGTGCATGGGCAGCTCCACCACCACCCTACCCTGCCTCATGACCGTGAGCAACCAGATGGAATGGGCGGGTGGTTGGCTGTTCAGGCCCTTAAGTAGGGCTTATTTTGGGGGTAGGGCTTATATTAGGTGCACATGTAAAACCATGCTAGGGCTTACTTTTGGGATAGGTCTTATTTTCAGGGAAATAGGGTATATACACAGAGTTTTATTGGTTTTCTTCCACATGTTATCCTTATGCTAATTGCATCCTATGCATAAGCCAGCTAGAAATGAAATTAGTTTAAGAAATGCTATGGCCCAAGAGATGCTTAAGGCTCTGTCTGGACACATTTATCATTGGCCCTAATTAGTGGATTAACCCTCTGATTAAAAAAGAAAAAAATCACCACCATTCTTTTTTACTCCTATTACTTAGGCTAGAAAAGGAAAAGAGTAGATCCTTTACTATTTTCATTTTTTTTAATTAAATGGTCCTTGTTCACTGTTTCATCATAAATTTGTAAAAAGGGAAAGGAAAACAAATTGGCCTCAGAGAGCAGCAATTAGTGACTGGAGAAGAGTAGGCATTTCTACCAAAGTACATAGTAGCTAGTTGGAATGATGAGAAACAGGTAACCAGACAGCCCAATCTGAAGCAGCACAAGTCAGAAAACACCACTTTTAATGTGTAACAGAACAAGGTGTCCTGGATGTGGGTAGGGAGTGATATCATGCATTCTTGATCAATGCATGGGGGGAAAAATCAAATCTAAGCAATTTTTATTCTTTTCCTTCAAAGTGATATCTTTAGCTGTTGATATTTTTTTTTCTTATTTTGTACACTGCTTAGAATTCACTAGAGTTGGTTAGCCAATAAATTTAAATACACAATCCAGTTAGAAAATTATTTCTAGGGACAAGTGTGAACAGTTCAAAATCCTGGTCTAATTCTCTGAACTACAGAAAGTCCTCTTGAAGCTAGGATAATATATAATTCACTTGAAAGAAAAGTTGGTCTTTAGCTTACATGGTCTGGAAAGTATAATAGATGCTCACTACCTCTTAAGCTCTTCAGTTTTATATCCATCTTTCATGTTTCATGGCTTACAACAATGTCTGTCTGTCTGTCTGTCTGTCTGTCTGTCTATCTATCTATCTATCTATCTATCTATCTATCTATCTATCTATCTATCTATCTATCTATCTATCTATTATCTATCTATCTATCTATCTATCTATCTATCTATCTATCTATCTATCTATCTATCTATCTATCTATCTATCTATCTATCTATCTGTCATCTATCTGTTGTACAAGCATACAACCACAACATAAAACTCACGGCACCCAGGATAAAGCAATAATTCCACTCAAATACATATTCCCAGAATCAACAACAGAAGAGCTCACTTGACTTTAATTACAGTAGGGATATTAAGAAATCTTTAAAAATGCTGTTAGTACTGTTTCTTCTACCACCCACTTAGGAATATATTACATTTTAATGTAAGTTAATACATAAATTGTTTTTAAACTACATATGGATTTTTCATTGTATTGAGTAATGGGAAATCAGCCCTCTCTATTTAAGAGATCTCTTGTGAAAACAGCTAAATATGTACATATCCCTTCAAGGACTTTTACATTTCTTTCTTCTCAGACAGATCTGTTCTCAAACTAAATGGCAAATTATAAAACTCTGCTTGGAATTTGCATGGTCGAGAGAATCTTGCTGCTTCCTTCAGCTACAATCCAATTGCTAATTAGGGTCAGGCAGCTAAAAGCCAAGGTCAGTGAAGTGATCTACTATTATCATTTAAGATGACCTTTTGGCTATTTTTGCTTGCTTGTGGCTTTTCTTGTTCATACTGGCACGTCAATTTAATTTTGTTAAAACCTCAGAACCTGATAATAATAGTTCCTATTCATTTAAAACCCACTTTATCTATAACAACAGAATTATATTTAGCTTCAAAATTTCGCAGAGTGAAATTAAGGAATTCCGCCAAGAACTTTTCTTCCAGTATAACAAAATAGAACAAAATGGTACTCTAACACTGAATGACAATCTGTCATGAAGCAAATGGTTTTCCTTTCTCTTTATCACAAGGTTAGTATGAACATCTCTATAATTTTCCACAAGCACACAAAAATGTTATTCTCCACTCTAGTTTACTTCCATGGTCCAGCAGCACCTGAAGGGGATCAAGCCTGAAAGAAGGTGAGAGCACTGCTGTGATCACAGCTTTTGTGTGCATGCATTGACACTGCAGTGCACACATTTACAAAGGTACACAACTTTGATCTGAGTGACATGCAAATTTTGACACTTCTGGTTGATCTTATTTTGGAACAAATGTTCAGTCATGCCAGATCCAGGAAGTTGGAATTGGGGGAAATTCCTGTTTGTTTCAGGCTCACTAAAACTCAGGATTCAGCCTAAGAAAGTGCCTATATTGCAAAGTGACCTCACTGCTTTTGCTATATTTGTCTGTTTTATTAAGCTGGCTCATTAAACCCAGGGTAAGTCTTAAATCAGGCACATATTTATATGGGAGCTTGAAGAAAGACCAGATGCTTTAATGAATAGCATATAAGTGTTTGCTTATTTCAGTGCAAGTTCTGAATTATGTCATTATTTTAGAAACATGCATAGCCTTATTTTATCTGACTGTTGCTGTTTAGAGTTTTTAAAATATCTTTATTAAATATCTCACATACACACACACATATGATGTATAAGGGTGTGTGTGAATGACTTCCAAACCTCTAATTAAAGATAGCATTGACATAATATGTTTCTGTATCTTCACCCATCCTAGAATAACATTTATTAGTATTATATTTGTGCTTGTTGGGAAACAAAGCAAGCAAGCAACAAAGGAAGCAAGAAAGAAAGCAGTTTCTAGCATTAGGTTGCTCTGTTGCTCATATCTATTAACACGTAATCTACGTTAGTAGCTAAAGATGTCTTGTATTTGCTTCAGGCAATTTATTAATCATCAAAAAAAGCATATTAGGCTCTAACATAGTTGCCACCTTTGAGAAGAGAAGGTGAAATTTCTACTGACCTGATATATTCTAATAAAATTTAAGGTCACTCTCTAAAAAAGGAGATTGTTATCCAGAAATTACAGAATATATCTGCTTGGGATGTAACCTATGAAAAAGGAAGCATGTGATAGAATTAATGCAACACTATTTGGGTACTCAAAACCTGTGCATAAAATATTACCCCTCTACTTTCATTTTATCAAGACAAAAGTTTTATCCACAATCACACTTCCAAAGTCCTCCATACAGAACAACAAACTTTTAAAATGCTTTGTTCTATAAGAACAAGGCTAAAATAAAAAAAAGTAAATACCTACATTTTTGTAGCCTATTGTCTGCCTCATTGTGATTTGTACCTATTGACAAAAAACTTCCCACCTTGTGCATTTTTAAATTATCCCTTGAAAACAAATGGATGTGATATTGTAACGTAACATAACCCAGAAGAATGGAACTACAGCAATGGCCAATTACGATTAGTTCAGAGTAAATTTGTTAATGGAAATTCTTCATGAATGTATGATATAATTCTGAAGAAGGAGGGATTGTGGCAGATAGGTTGCTTCACTTACCTAAACTTTGGCATGCCCCTACACTCTCCTAAGTCCTACTATGTTATTTCCTTAGGCTGATAGTGGGACTATTTGTGAAAGGGATCACCAGGAATGTATGAAGTGAGTACATCATCCAGGTCACGAAGATCATCCCAGCTGTCTAGATAAAGCAAGCAGGCATTTACAGAACATTGGACCACAACAATGTATGAAGAAGCAGGATACAGTTTATCACTTTTGGGACAATAGTAAAGACATCATTTCATATTGCATACATGAAAGCATTGGTAAATGGTTCCTATGTTTTATAAAGAAATTACAGCTAATACAAAGTGATTGATGATATAGTGCTGCAATAGATGAGGGGTCAGATCAAAGGACAGTTAGCATGCTACTGAGGAAGACCTAAGAAGGAATGGTGTTGATTTCATAACAAAGAAGTCTATAGCAAAGACAGTACCTGGATACAATATAATCAATTATAATAATATCAATTGATGCCTTGGGCAATTCTTTTGTAGGACAGCTATCCAAGTCGATGTTCTAATCATTGATGTAGAAGAAAAAGAGGTTGACAAATTATATGGTCAAGTTCAATCTGAAATTAAGAACTTGCAAGCAAGATGTGCTGCTTGTGGTTGTAGACTAGAATTCCATATTTGAAAATATTAAGGAGGAAGGAGGAACATTTAATTAGATTTTATGATCTAGAACACCATAATGAAGCAGGAGAATGGTTTATCGGTTTCTGTCAATTCTTCATTCAATTCCAGATTGTCAAGAAGACAATCTTCCAACAACCAAAACAATGTATATATGGCCATCATTGGAAATAATGAACATAAATAAATGTATTTTGTGATTGGTACAAGGGGGTAGAAGAACTTAGTTATAACCACAAAGATGTGGCCAAGAGCTGACTGTGGAACAGACAAAAAACTGATCCTGTGCAGATTCTAAGTCAAGGTAAACCAGAAGAACAAAGCCCAGTCCATTATATGATACTGAGCACATATCCACCATTTTCAAAGAGAATATGAATCCTTTTGAAGTTCTGAAACTCATTGATAAGAAACCAGTACTTTGATTTTGAATAAAATGAAATAATTCGTTACAGACAATTTAAAAAGAGACTGCAAAAACCCAAGAAACAAAAAAAAAAAAATCCAACAGGATGTCAGAAGAGATAGCAGGAATTTTCAAAAAGAGAAGTCAAACCAAAAAAAAAGAAATACTACAAAACAAATGATTTTAGAAACCTGTTAGAAGAGACAAGAAGCCATATTATAATACAATCTGAATAAAACTGAAGATAGAAACATACAGAGAAAAGCAAGGAGATTTTTACAAAGAATTATCTGTGAGCACAGAAGGGAGTTTAAATCTCAAATTAGTATGCTAAAGGATACCAGTGAACAGACAATAACTGATTCAAAGAAAATCAAACAAACATGGAAGGAGTATACTGACATTCTATACAGTAGAGATGTCAACATCTATGATACTTTAAAACAGGGCTGTCAAAATCAAGGCCTGCGGGCCGGATCCAGCCAGTGGGGTACTTAGATCTGGCCCGCAGAGCTGCCCTGGAAACAGCAAAGGATTGGCCCACGGTGCCTTTGCCAGCCAAGGGTTTCAAGAGACTGTCGCAGCTGGAAACGGAGCTCGGGAGCCCGTTTTCACTGGCAATAGCAATAGCAGTTAGACTTATATACCGCTTCATAGTGCTTTACAGCCCTCTCTAAGCGGTTCACAGAGTTAGCATATTGCCCCCAACAATCTGGGTCCTCACTTTACCCACCTCAGAAGGATGGAAGGCTGAGTCAACCTTGAGCCGGTGAGATTTGAACCGCTGAACTACAGCTAGCAGTCAGCTGAAGTAGCCTGCAGTGCTGCACTCTAACCACTGCGCCACCTCGGCTCATGGCAAAGTGCTGAGGCTACCATAGGCGCCCCCGACATGAGTGATGTCGAGCTAGCCACAACCATTCTGGCCACACCCATGCATCAGGGTCAAACACAACCCTAATGTGGCCCTCAATTAATTGAATTTGATACCCCTGCTTTAGAAGATATTCCCTACTTGCAAGAATCTTTAGTATTAAAATATGAAGTTAGATAATAATTCTAGGCATTGCCAAGTTGTAAGATACATGGCTGAATATAATCTGAAGAAATACAACAAGCAACAGAAGATGAATCAGTAAGATTCAAACCAAACTATGCCAGCATATCTGGAGAATGACATAGTGGCCAAGTGATTGGAAGAGGCTAGGCAACATATAAATACCAAAGAAATAACTCTTAAGAGTATGCAAACTATTGTACAATATTCTTAACTTCACATAAAAACAAATGCTTAGAATCATGTAAGGCAAAATAGAAGTCTACATGGAAAGAAAACTGTCAGGTGTTCAACTGGTTTCAGAAAAAAATAAGGAACAAGATATATATGGGAGCAGCTCTGCAGCGGATAAAAAAGCTCTACAGAGAATCATTAAAACTGCCCAGAATATCATCGGGCTCCAGCTACCAGCCCTGGATGATATGTTCGCATCTCGCTATTTGAAGAAGTTGCACAACATTCTCAGAGACTCTTCCCACCCTGCTTACAGTCTTTTTGGACTGTTGCCTTCTGGCAGAAGATACAGAACAATTAAAACTTGGACCACACATTTTCTGAATAGTTTTTATCCCAGAGCTATAATTGCACTCAACAATGAATTAAAGGGCCATCATCAGTGAGCTGTTGGACAGCATTACTTGGTCTGTTGTGTGGATGTTTGGGTGGTTCAGGGTGGGGAATTTGTGGTGGGTGGGGGCGTGTTTTGGGATTGTTATGTGTGTTGGGCCTGGTCTTTGGGCATTATGTGAATTTCGTTGTATGGGTATACTGTGTATATATGTACAATGACAATAAAGTATTGATTGATTGATTGATTGATTGATTGATTGATTGATTTATATATATATTACTGTTGCTGCATGTTGAATAATTGAATAAGCCAAAGAATACTAAAAAGAAATCAATATGTGCTTCATTGAGTATAATTTTTTATTTTGCTTGTATCAATCATAACAAGCTATGGAATGCACTTATACAAATAGGAATTCCAGAACAACTCACTGACCTCATGCAAAACCTAAGCATAGGAAGAGACTATCTAGATGGAATGTGGCAAAATAGATTGGTGTCATGTTGGCAAAGGAGTAAGACAAGGTCTGTTTGGCCAACTCACTTGAGTCTGGATATAAATATTTTTGTTTTAGATTTTTAATATATTAATGCAAAATTGCTTGCTTGCTGTTTCAGTATTTGTGATTAAACCTATACTGAGTTTCTTTGCTATTACTCTGTGTTGTCATAAAAGGGAACTGGTCAACCAAAGGAGAAATTCAGGTACTTAATGTTGTGTGAATCTGTTGAGATTACAGGAATTATTAGTTAGTAGTATAATCAAACAATTGATTATAAATTGATAAACAGGGTGAACCACATTTCTAGTATTCCACTCTTGGGCCCAGGGGTGGAAACTAGTTAAATCCCCCTATAGCAAATTCAACCTATTAACTGATAACCGAATATCATAAACTGGGAATTTTCCTTCCTTTTTTTTATCCATTACAACAAAAAGATAAAGGTAAAGGTTTCCCTGTCTAGTCATGTCCAACTCTAGGGCATGGTCCTCATCTTTGTTTCTTGGCTGAAGGAGCCAGCACTGTCTGAAGACATTTTTATGGTCATGTGACCAGCATGACTATATGCCAAAGGCACATGGAATACTGTTAGTTTCCCACCAAAGTGGTACCTATTTATCTACTTGCATTTGCAAGCTTTTGAAATGATAGGTGGGTAGAAGCTGGGGAAAGGAATGGGAACATTGACACTGAGGAGGTATATGACTTTTGCAAAGATACATTAGGGAATTTAAGACTAAAACAGCTTGCAGTTTATCCCTAACTTCCACTCTTCCTAAATACCATGTTCCCGGATCAAAATAAAGCAAAGGGAAAAGAAAAGAAGTCAGGAAACCGTCAGCACAGAGGCTACCTTCAAGCATATTGTGGCATATTAGCTTCCAAAAGTAGTCTCCAAATCAGAAAGATAGCATCATCACGCTTAGAGTAAAACCAGGTTTTGATTGTGTGGTAGCAGGGAAGTCCCTCACTGACATGGCTGCTCTATTTTGTTGAAGTTTCCCCCAAAAAATATTTTATTGGCATCACTGGAATGATTTCACAAATTACCTCCTGGAGACAATATTGAGCCTTCATCTACTTGCACTTTCCAGCTTTGTTCTTGACTACTTCAGTTGAAATATCACAGTAGCAGGTGGCATAGATTTTATTAGTGTAAGAGATGGAGTTGCTACTTCTGTTCTGTTTCAGCCCTTGTTCATCCCTCGAATTGATTTATCTTTCAATAACACAGAATTTTATGAGGACACAACTCTAAAATTACTACCCCAAATCAGTTTGATACTACATCTGTGAAACTATCATCTTTCTGAGAAAAGAAGTTATATTTTTTTTAAAAACAAACAAGGTCAACCTGACAACTATACCATAGTATCTAAAGTAGAGATTTTTTAATGTAAATGCTCCCTTGCCTTTATAAAGCTATTACTTAATAATTCAAACTCATTAATGTCATCTGCTATCATCACAAACTGTCATTTTCTATAATTTACAGAATCCCGGTAGAAAATGTAGCATGACAATTACAATCCAATTTTTAATGTTAAAAAAATGGGTGCTTGCTTATGCTTTGATTTTTGTTCTGGGATATAGATATAGAGAAAGGGAATGAAGATGTTCTTGACTTACTAATATAGTTTATCACTCATTATAAAAGGAACTTGTTTTTCTGCCCTGAATATTTTACCTTTGCAATTGTCCTGATCCAAAAATGCACAGTATTTATTTTGTTGAAATTTCACCTATTATCCCCAAAACAGAACTTAGTAACTGAGTCCAGGAGACTGAACATACACTTGTTTCATAGGATCAGAAAAGCACAACTCATAAGAAAGTGGTACTAAAAATAGGAAGAAGCAAATGTATACATAATAATTCTAAAAAGTAACATGGATGAATAACACATTCAGTAGCAAAATTAAAATAATTGACATAACTATAATTTCTCCCCTTTTAACCCTGGGGTGACTGTGGAAATAGCAAATACAATATCACTTAAGACTGCTGCTTATTGGAAATAATATAATTTATCTTAAGCCATAATTATGTCAATCTTCTCTATTGATTACTTCCATTATTATATATAATGGTTATTATTGTTATTAGGAACATCAATCATAGGGAAGGACTTCATTGTGCAATTGCCTCTAGAAGAGATTTAATTTAGTTAGCACAGTTAAAAAAAAGCCAATGGTAACTCAGCACTTAATGTCCCAAATCTTTCAACAAAGTTACTAAGGTTGGAGAGTGAGGAAGGCACTTTTCTGAAAGAATAAATGGGAGTCTTTGGATTAGTTAACTTAGGTAATGCATCTGAAGGTGAAAGCGTATGTTGGGGGTAAACCACATGTTTCTTTAAATGAGGGTTCACACTACATGCTAAATTATTATATGGCTTTCTTTGTCTTCACCTAGCCATTGTGAGTTGGAAAGTATTATATATACATTACTATTATATTATACTATATACTAATACTAACCAAGTATAAGACAAATGAATTAAAATATCAATCTGTCTGAACCCTGTATCAACTTTCTGCTGATTGTTAGAAAAAAATAGATAGCTTTTGTTTGTTTAATCAGAAATTAATATATTTGATAATCTTCACATGGTGGTTTGAAGACTAAAATGTTATTGAACATTACCATCTCAGGTTTCATTGTGAACATTAGTCTTATTTTCTCCTTCATTAGGAATTCCATGCACTGGAAGTCTTGTTCAGACAATATTTTGACTAACAGATCTCCTCAACTGAGGTGTGATGTGCAACTCCTTTTTCTCTAAAATTCACACCTGGGGAAAATATTTATCTTCAGAAATGTTTAAATAAATTATAGATTGATGCATTCCCATTCCGACACCATTGTTTACAAGGGTTTATAATGATGAAAAATGCCTCTTGAGTTAAAGTTCTTTTTTATTGCAGTCAGAATCCACAAGAAAAATGAGAAGATAATGTAAGAATTCAGATTTTTTTAAAAAACCAGGACCTTGGAGAGTTCTACTTGAGTTGTACAATTCATAAAAGGGAGGTAAGATTAAAGAAGCATATGGTATTTTAAAATTCATCCTTAGTATAGTGCAAAATTGGTGAAAAACATGTTCATCTTTTAAGCAAAATTAATATTTATGATACCTAAATACAGATGAAGACTCTTGGGAGAAAAATAACCCATAGAAACCCATTATTTCCACATTATTGTATTGTATGGGAAATACATTGTATTGTATGGGAAAACATTTATGTAATGCCCTGAATTTATAGTAACAGCATACAGTTCTAGATGGACATCATTCATCAATTTTCAAAGATTAGGGACAGTCAAATTTTAGGCTGTTCTTTGTAGTTTGAAGAACTGTAAACAGAGAAAAAAACTTGAATTTGCCTGGTTCACCTTAGTCAGGCAAGTAGCCTATTTTGACTGATAATAGAATAGGCATACACTTAATTAAGCAAGCGGTAGAATGAAAATGGCTTCTACTCTCAAAAAAGTTCTCTCAATTCCATAATGGATGGTTATATAGTATATAGGATGATGGTCAATTCTTCCACAGTTTGTTTTTAATTCTATTTTCATTCATAATTGGGTCTAATTGTTTTTAACTGTTAAATAAAATAAATAAATGTGCTTAACCTTTTATGTTGTATTTTAATAAAAGTGCAACATAAACCAATCTACTCCCTCTGTCTTTTTTCTTTCTTTCTAGGGGTGGCTTATATCTAGTGAACGTTTCATTTTACTTTAGAGATATTGTAATGTGCATAACTGATTTTGCTTACACAGCTGCATTTAAAAAAAAATATTAATATGCCTACACTAAATGTATGCTTTATAATTCTCCTAGCCTGAGTAGATGTTTTTATATTTATACTTAAATACTGAAGTAGCTTTGGCACGTGCAATGAAGAATAACTAACTGACCCTGACTCACACCGGCCTTCTTTCGGTTTGAAAGAAGCATCTAATATTTTATGATTTTAAGGTGGTTCTTTCCTCCCTTCAATTGTCATCTGAAAGCCCCAGGCATCAACACTTATTTTAAACCTTAATGCTGTCCTCTCCCAGAGCCCTAAATTCTATTCTTCATTTATACAAGCCTCTTAGGCTTATGGCAGCAGGTATTATATTTAATATGTTTTAAGACTTTAAAAAGGATTTGTCTTGGGGGCAAGAAAAAAGTCAATGGTTAAACCAGATGGTAAGAATGAAAAGTGCTTTCTCCAGAAATAACCATCGACTTCTTAGCATACTTTCTCAATAACTGTAATAGCCCTGGAAGCTCCCATGAAGCTCTCCAAGTTAGCCCTTTTCAGTCTATTCAGTGGAATGGCATTCATTTGAGTGAAGCCTTTTGTGCTGATTCTGTTCTTTTCGTATCCTTTTATTTAACACCCAGAATGCGGAGAATTTGAGAGAATTGAGAATCAGAAGTGAAATGAATCTGAAGGCTGTAAGGGGGGGGAAGACTCTTAGGGCCCTTCAGTCAATAGTTAGTTATGCTCTTTATATTCAACCAATCAGCTGTAAGAAATAAAGGGATCACTGTTAATGCATATATTTCCTTAATTGTCTTTTCACAGATAGTCAAATAGCTATAGAAGGGAACAGATAAGTAGCAATATATATATAGAAGCACGAGGCTGAAGACACAAGCCTGATAATCAGCCTGAAGATGACGAATGAGACTTCGTCGAAACATTGCAATGACATCTCCAACTTCACGCAGGAGAAAACCCGAATAACCACAGACCTACATATATATATATATAAGTAGCTACCTAACTTACCCCTACAAAACAACAGGGTTTCACTGTTTTGACATCATGGACTTTACTGGAAGAGTACATAATGGAATTACAGATTACAAAAATCCAACTATGACAGAAACCAGTTGGCTGTTTTCTCCAGTTTCAATCATTCTCCCATTGTTTAAACAGAATTTAATGTTCAGGAGATGTGCATCGAGGCCATACATGGTCTTGGTCTTGACTATTATGCTGGTCTTGACTTGGTCTTAATCTTAAATTGGTCTTGACTTGGTATTGACCTTGACTGCTAAATTGTAATACTGAAATTTCTTTAGAATGAGTGAATGAATGTTCTTAAATGTTTGTTTGTTGCTCCTAGAGATGCATCTTAGAGTAATTATCTTAAGGGAAAGAGGCAGTCATATTGCATTCACTGAGAGGGAACTGACAGTGAAGTGGAGGTAAGGAGACACTGAAAATTGAGAGATTATGAAGGAAAATACTACTTACAGTTGTGAAAAACCTTGAGAAGGATGAAATAGAATAAATTCTAAAACCACAGTGAGGAGAAGTGAACTGAGGAGTGAGGTGGATTTGTCTACTGTATTTTAGGAAAAATTGTTACTGTTAAGTGTTGTACTTTCAAAAGTAACTAATTCACAGCTTTGACTCTGAATTATGTATTTCAAGCAGAATATCTTCCTAACTGCTGAATATATCTCTTTGTAGTGTTTTGGTATATTGTCACAGAAATAAAATTTAGTTGTGTCAACTTAGCTCTTTCAGAAGAGTTAAGAATTGTTTAGATCACATTAATGTACATAAGCCCACTGCAACAGCATTGCTAAGAAAGCATTAAGAGTGGTTAACCTAATCTTGTGTAGCTTCTTCTCTGGTAATATTGTACTTTTAACCAGAGCATATAAAACATTTGCTAGACCAATTCTCGAATACAGCTCATCTGTCTGGAATCCACACTACATATCGGACATTAATACAATTGAGAATGTCCAGAGATATTTCACAAGAAGAGTCCTACACTCCTCTGTTCGCAACAGAATACCTTATGCCACCAGACTTGAAATTTTGGGCCTAGAAAATTTAGAACTACGCCGCCTTCGATCTGACCTAAGTGTAGCACACANAAAAATTCGACTTCAGCAACAGAGTGGTCAATGCCTGGAATACATTACCTGACTCTGTAGTTTCTTCCCCAACCCCCCAAAACTTTAACCTTAAACTGTCTACCATTGACCTCACCCCATTCCTAAGAGGTCTGTAAGGGGTGTGCATAAGCGCACCAGCGTGCCTACTGTCCCTGTCCTAATGTCCCCATGTACTCATAACCATGCTTGTACATCTTATATATTCACAATCATGTTTATACTTTGTCTGTAATCATATACACGCTTGACAAAATAAATAAATTTAATAAATAAATAAATAAATAAATAAATAAATAAATAAATAAATAAATAAATAAATAAATAAATAAATAAATAAATAAATAAATAAATAAAATGTTACAGTATTCTGTTTATCTTCTGAAAGTCATCTTGAGTTTGGCCCTCTGCAACTCAATAATTATTATTATTTATTAAATTTGTATGCCGCCCAACTCCCAAGGGACTCTGGGCGAATAAGCATTCTAGGGAAGGCAATGAACTCTATATTTAGTCCTTGAATTTTCAGGACAACTTTAGTATGTTAAAGGTGTATAGCATGACTTGAATGCTGTGGAACATATCTGACCACACAGCATCAGGGGTTCATTTTTTCCCTTAATATTTTTTTTTAACATACTCACCCCCCAAAAAAAATTTGGGGGGGGGGAAGTGGTTCTGTTCATTTGCGGAAAACATATAATCATTCAGCTATGTGACTTTTGGAGTTTTTCTTTTTCTACCTCAAATAGGAAAAGTAGACGAGGCAGTTCCTAGCTATCTTAATGGTATAGACCCACACTGTAAAAAAGAAACTATAATTTTGATTAACTGCAATTTTGTATATATCATAATATATATTTTTATTTTGATTATCTTACCATTTTTTCCAGTGGTTTTTTTTTTCTTTCCAAAAATAGCAATGACATGCAATTTACTCCTCGATTTTGTATGCTTTTCATTAGGCATTTTATGTTTAGATTACATCTTATTTAGCATTTTCCGGAAATTGTGTCTCTCTCTCTATTGAAGAGGAGAAAGATTATACTAGTACAAATATAATTCCTAACACATTATATTATGATTCTATGTGATTGAACTTGGCTTTGTGATCTCTTGATTAACTACATGGCAGAACAGAAATAAATATTTTATGATACTAATATCATTCTTCTATTAACAGAGGCCTGTTTCTAATAGATGACTTTCATGTTGACATGCAACAATAATTCTGACATGAAAATGTAAGACTTGGACACAGAAGAACAAAGGGTAAAGAAAATGGAACATAGTTTATAATAAATGGATTTCTTTGAAGGAGAATATGTCACATACTGAGTAATGTGGAATATATTTGACTGGATCATTTTTTATCCAGTAGGAAGCTCCGGGATTACTTGCACTGCAAATTGTCAAAATATTATGGCTTACGGCAGTACTCGTCACAGTAGAAAACACATATTTTGTATATTGGTAGAAAGATATGCAGATAAATAAAGTACAAAGATATTTCTATAATCAAAGCAGAGGTAGGAGGTCTTTTTTCTGTACCTACAAGAACTAACAAATGAGGACAGTTTAGGGATAACATTTCTATTTTCCTGAGAATGCAGTTGAATTCAGTGTTTTGGGGTTTTTTTTATTTTGTTTTGTCTTTTTTAACTATTGATCCCTAATCCATTGTGTGGAAGAAAGCGAATTAATACATTTTGTTGCTTAGGCCAGTGCCTATCTTGCAATACTTTATTAATAGTTTTATTTCCCATTGTCACTGGAGAATAGTACCCCCATCCTAATCCAGCTCAAATTATGTTTTCTTCCTCATATTTAGTTGAAGAAGATGGGGATTACATAGTAGATAATATGCAAATGAGCAACATCTTTATTTGAATGGGTACAAGCCTTGCATTTCTTTCCAGGGGGTGGGTACTATTTTCCACTGTAATTTTCTATCCACAGCTTTGGCTAATTAATTGAGAATAAATGAATTATGTTAAAAAATGCTATCTCCAATTGTCTTGCCAATGGGTTATACAATAGCTGAAAGCTGCCTAGCTAATGAGTATTAATCTGTCTTGTCTTCTTTCTTTCCATCTAATTCCCACTATAGCAATAGCAAATCTTGCTCAATATTTTGGAAATAGAACAACAGAGTTGGAAGGGACCTTGGAGGTCTTCCAGTCCAATCCCCTTCACAAGCAGGAGAACCTATTCCATTCTGGGCAAGTGGCTGTCCAATCTCTTCTTAAAAACTTCCAGTGATGGAGCACTCACAACTTCTGAATGCAACATTCCACCAGTTAACTGTTAGAAAATTTCTCCTTACTTCTACGTTGGTTCTCTCCTTGATTAGTTTCCATACATTGCTTCTGCCTTCTGGTGCTTTGGAAAATAGGTTGACCCCTTCTTCTTTGTGGCAGCCCCTCAAATATTGGAACATTGCTATAATGTCACCACTAGCCCTTCTTTTCATTAGACTAGATAATATCCAATTCCTGCAACCGTTCTTCATGTTTTAGCGTCCAGTCCCCTAATCATTTTTGTTGCTCTTCTCTGCTCTCTTTCCAGAGTCTGTATTGTGGCAACCAAAACTGGATGCAATATTTCAAGTGTGGTCTTACCAAGGCATTATAAAGCAATACTAACTGCTTTACATATCTGAAACATCTAAGCATTTTCATTCTAAGACGAGAGCATGTAACCTGTGCTCCAGGATCCAAATATGATTTCTCACAGCATGTCTAGAAAGTCTAGAATAGGCAAGAGAGAAAAAATAGTTTATATGAGGTGGGTAGGGACTTTTAAGGAGCTTCCTCTAGCCTGTTGTGGCCCACCAGCGTCCCGTGCCGGTGCTCATGGATCCCGAGGATGATGAGGCGGTTGTGGCACGGTACCATCGGCCCGTGCACCTGGCGCCCGAGTCAGAGAGCGAGGAGGACGATGAGGCAGTTGTGGTGAGGTACCATCGGCCCGTGTACCTGGCACCCGAGTCAGAGAGCGAGGAGGCTGAGAGTCAAGCAGGGCCTTCTGTACCTCCTGAGGAGCCCAGCAGGGCCGAAGAAGAAGAGGAGGAACCTCTTCTTCTCAATGCTTGGGCACGCAGGGCTGCTAGAAGGCAAGAGTGGCTACTCAGGAGGAGGTCTCCTTTAGAGTAGAGCTGCAGGCTAAGTGGCCACACCCTTAGACTATTTAAGCCCTGACCATGCTGAGCCTCGTTGCAGGAAACAACGTTTATTATTACTCTTGA